>JAMKCH010043270.1:0-90511 GCA_023653785.1 Ophioderma brevispina
CTTCCGGTGTCTCCCGATCAATCAAAACATTATAAATCGATATCAATTTGCTATACACATGCTCGTTCACCCATGTCGGTGACGCAGTTCACACAAACTGTTAGATGCGTGGACCTAGCATACGTATACGTATCCAAAACAACCAATGATGATGTGTTGTAATGCACACCAAAACTGTCGTTATTGAACTATGCATTGATACACGAGAATTTAAACGGGCGGCTGCATGATGTGGATGTTTGGATTTTCTGGATTTTAAAAAACATATTTCTGACTCCGGACTAATAATTATTATTGGAAGTGTTGTCTTATTATTTGCCCCTCTGACCCTGATTCCTTTATGGGATTTCTGTTTCATTTTAAGGGTGCTAGGCCTAGGGATAATTAAAAAATTACAACAACTTAAAGTTTGGATATTATATTTATAAAGTAGAGGACAATTTGCAAAACGGGGGTCACCGATTCGTTCTTCGAGCTATCTTCTGTAAAAAAAATTGTCTTGTAATATTCTTGGGTAGATAACACAGTAGTCCATAAGCCAGTTCGTACGGGCCTTTTTAAAATTCGAGTAGTTTGTTGCACCACCGGTGATTAATTTTTCCAATAATCACCTGAAAGGGGGTGTCCCCCGCATGACTTAGGATTAGGTATGTTTCCGCCCCGAAAGTTGACATTAGCGAGTACTGCTATTCAAAATGGCCACCATGGTTTTATGAAAAACTGCTATGTATTTTCATTATAGAAATTTTATCCAGGACTAAAACGAAATAAAGTTCTACATTACTTTAAGTGGGCTTAAATATTAAGTGTCCAAGATGGCCGCCGGGAGGCGGCATGTTTGTTAAATGTACTAAAAATTGCCAGATAGATGGCCGGTAAATGAAATTGCGAGTAATATTTTTAGGCACAAAAAAGAGATGTAATGGACATTGGTGTATTGCCGACATGATCATAACTCATGATGGCAGCGGTTATACCCGCTCCGGGAGACATTAAATCAAGAAGGGGGGAAAAAAAGAAAACACCCATGCACATCTTTTGCGACATAATAAGAACCCCATAAGAAAAACTATGATAACATTTTCCCGCAATATTCTCTCGTTACTTTGGATTAATTGCAGACCACTATACACTATTTGACGATGGCAAGAAAAGAAGCTGATTAGGCAGTAGAGAGAGAAAGGAGCCGTGGTACAAGTCAGGAAAACAAAGATAGCACTTGATGTTCTCGAAAGAAAACTTAGGCCACATATTTAAATTTTCTCCTAAATATAGACAATTTTTTCACTCTGCATAAGTATTTTTTTATTTTACTGCGGGAAAAACACCTATGACGTAATGAGTAGTCTTAAATACAGTCCACACCCATTTATTATGATTTTATTGTATCAGGTTGATAATGATCTGTTGCCTTCCTTTGAACTATTATAGAGTCAGTTAAACTATGTTATATGGCTCAAGTAGTAACCAGCTATAGTAACAGCACCTCTCTTAGACAAGTCAATACCCCCCTTAATATTTTTGTACATCTTGGAAAATGATTTAGGGTCATTATTAGAAGTTGTTTGTTTTCAACGTCGAAAAGATGAGTGGGCTGCTTTTCTTCCTCATTACGTTACCTAGATGTGAATATAATAACCGCCATCTTTTAAAAACAAGCTTGTGCGTAAAATATATAAATGCCCAGAAATCTTGTTGGAGCTCCAAAATATCACCCCGGTTATTATTTCAACAATATGCCATTTTAAGTGGAATTTAGCAATAATGCATCCGTGCAGCGGCCATCTTGGACGCCTAGATGTTTAAGCCCCCTTCAGGGCTGTTAAAAACTTGTAATCGTGTAGTCGTGGACAAAATTTCTTCTGTAATGAATATAATGCGGGTTTTACATAAAACAAATGGCGGCATTTGAAAATGGGCAGGACACGCTAACGTGCAGCTGTTCGGGGTGGAAAAAACATACCTAATCCAGTCAGGGGGACCATCCCCTTCAAGGTGATATATGGGAAAATTAATCATAATTGGTGCAACAACGGGAAATCGGATGATGGCCAAAAGCTTATGGACTAGAGGTACAAGTGATACCTTACCGCTTGTTTGCTCTAAATTGGTCACTTGTAGAGAACCCTACTTTATGTTAACTGCTGTTCTGTTTTCCAAGAACTTTACAACATACTTTAAAGATAAAGTAGGGATTCCACAATCACCACACAATGCCAGATTTTTTCTATATGCACGATCACTATGCCAATCCAATTCATTATTGATCGTTAGATGTTGAATGGTCGTGAATTAAGAGGCTTAAGAGTGCTTATACACACAGATATGTATGACATTTCATGTAAAATTGGTTTGTTAAAAATTAATGTGGGAGTATCGGGGGAGCAGTATCTTTGATAACTGTAATTTTGTGAGCCATTTTTTTGCGAGAAATTACAATTTAGACAAGAAACCGTTGTGGTTGTGAAACGTGCTCCGTGGTAATTAGAGGACTGATTTGAACAAAAATTAATTGCTCTTAAAAGTGGAAGTGCGTCCGTCACAAAATTTCTTGCGGCAAATATTTAGTTTGGCAGCATGCCCAGCAGCTGAGGGAGAGGAAGAGGTATATCTTTGGAGAAGACATGGAAATTTGTTTGAAGGAAATGAGCAGAGAAAAAGGGCGAGGAGACCAAAAGGTGTGAGAAAATGTGAAAGGATGAGCAGAGAGATGAAATTGTGGAGAAAAGGGAAAATGGATGGTTGGTGGGTGAACAGTACTGGAGATGAATATATATCATAGGGAAAGTCTAAATATATCTGGGTAATTTAAGGAGGTAAAAGTGTACTTAACCTCTTGCCATGAGTGTATGCCTCTGGTTTCTTTTGGGGGGCTTTTTAAAAGGGTACTGCCTAAATGCTCTAGCTTGTTCTTGAGGTGGATCAGTGTTACACTGGTTCATCTCTGCATCCAAAAATACATACCAAAAAAAAAATATAAATGATAGAGTGTCGATCAATGTTAAAATTTGTTCTATGCAAAAGGGGTTTCTCTTTTGTTTCGGATTAAAATGTCGGCAATATTATCAGACTATGATTACACCATTTTGTTAATAGCATTATCTAATCATTGTATATTTACTATCGAAATATCCAAGTTGTGAAAATTGTCCCTTGGGTTAGATAAAAGTTCCCTGTTTCAAATGTCTCCTCGACCTTGGAAATGACACCTGCGATAGTTAATCCAATTCAAACATAATCGGGATGTTTTTGAAAAAATCACTATGCTGTTTAATCTCAAATTTTTTTTATCCCCCCAGCTTGAAAAGTAGTAGGGGATTTTGCGATAGATGTATATCGCGTGTGTGTGTTCCAGTTCTGTTTAGTTTTTGTTTTTCACGCTGTTTAAAATTTTGTCTGATTTTAACCAGACTTGGGGTTTAAGGTGCACTAGGGGGTTCATTTCGTAGTGAATGATGTATATAGGTTCATGGACCAAGATCAAGATCATCTCGGGTATGTTCCAGGACTGCCTTTTGCCAGGGGGATGATGCAAGTTTACTTTTTAATAGTGCCTACAAATTGTCCAGCTCTAAAAAAACCTCACAACTGATGTTAAAATGGAGGATGAGGGGGGAAATGATGAAACAATGACTATTACCCGAAAGGACTGTAATGATACCACTATCTTTGAAACTGAATTTGATAAAACCCAATTGAATTGCGACCTGGTTCAAATGAAATTACTACTTTTGGTTTTGGTTGCTTGTTGCAGCATCTATGAAAGGCCAGTGTAAAATTTACACTATCCATGAAAACAAAGTAAAACTGTGGTGCAGTGTCAAATAGATTGTTTACTTGAGTCAACATGTAGTACCAAGTATTTTCTCTTGCACTTTTTTTTTCTCACACCAGGCCACACCAGATCAGATGCGTCTTGCACAGATGATATCAGACGGAACAAATGAAGATAACACAAAAGAAAAGATCCGCCAAGTAAGTGCACATGACATTTACTCAACATCACACTTAACTCTTGCTGAGGCCCTGACCCATTCAGGATGAAAAAGGGGCCACTGTACATTGTCCAGCTTGAATATCAATTTCTGATGTTATTCTATCACTCTTGACTTAGTTATGCAGTGCAACTATATAATAGGTGCCTGCTGAGGGCTGTGAAGTCCTGTGATGCATCATTCAATGAACTCCCAAAGCAGACCAGTCTCCTTTCTCTGATTGTGTTAAACATGTACAAGGTTAATCATTAAAGCATAACAGCACAATTTTTGAAGAGTGCCCCCAATTTTCAAAATTTGAGATTTTTGCACAGTTGTGTTGGTAATTGTCTTGTTTTAGTCCACCTGTGAACGACAATGCTCAAAAAATGCGTATTTGTCATAAAAGAAGCAATTTTGTAATTAGAATCGGGATCCCTGATTGTAATTTAATGGTGGAGCTGGAAATTAATATCCATCCGGATGAAATAGGGCCACCTCACAAAAGTGACCTCCCGTGACTTGCCTGAACCGACGGAACAACTAATGGATGAGCGTAAGACTACATGCATGAGGGCTATTTCGTGGCTATTTCATATTGGAAGGACGTTTTACTTTCCAGCAGCCGTTGAATTATAATTATCGGAGATCTCCGATATTGATTATTCTGATTACAAGATCCTTCTTTTGTGACAGAGAGAGAGGTTTGAGCTCTACCACTCGCATGTATTTTTGCTATTTAATTACCAATGCAACTGTCCAAAGTACTTAAACTATTTGAAAATTGGGGGCGCTCTTCAAAAAAGTGCTGTTATTGCTTTAAAAACTAGGCCCAGCCATGACCATGGGTACCAAAGTAAATGACCAAAAACTGTTTGCAGTTGTAGCATAGCAAACATAAAACTTTTCTTGATTCCTGTTTTTGGAAGGGATTATTTTGTTGAGTGGCAAGAGCAACCAAAATTGGCTATATTTGGTGTATGAAGGTCCACTTTTGTAAAAAAATAAAAAAATTAGGAAAAAGTCCCATTTTGGGAAAAAATAAATCACTTGCCAAATTGCCCCCTCATGCACTCTGCTTGTGACACCAGAACACAAGATTTCAGAATCCAACTAATTTTTGGAAATCAGCTTGTCTTAAGGATATCTAGTGAACCATAAAACAAAAAGTAGAATTGCAAAATGTGTCTTCAAAATTGGGAAGATTTTTTCAAGATTTATACACAGAGACTTTATGAGTATAGGCTTTTATGAAAACTTTCCAAATCTCATTGTCAAGAAAAAACTGGCATAAACGGGTGATAAGATTTTACATGTTTAAAGGTGGCATTTCATGATTCACAGCCTTGTTCTTCCCCCCGACTTAGCTGGGAAAAAGATTTTTACACCACCTGAACCGTTGGCCCGAGTATTGTAGTGAAATTACAACACAGTGACCTGTGGGTCACCGTGATACTAACATTTGCTCATTATATTAAAAAGATCTGTTGGAATCAGCTGAAATTTTGGAAATAACATTTTCTTGGGATATCTCATGAACCATAACAAAAACATGAGGTGCTAGGACCCCCAAAAAACATAACCCTATCACACCCAAGACTCACTAAAATTCACAGAGCTGGGTCTTGAAAAAACATAACCCTATCACACCCAAGACTCACTAAAATTCACAGAGCTGGGTCTTGAAAAAACATAACCCTATCACACCCAAGACTCACTAAAATTCACAGAGCTGGGTCTTGAAAATGCACTGAGTCAAAAAAGATGCGATGTCGTCATCGTACGAACACACATATGGGCCACAAAATCGCTGCGGGCTGCGACACTATCGTGGCTGCCATCCTTGGTCATGAGACTGGGGCACCAGAGGCCCCTGGTATTCGGCATCCCGCCCAAGATGACCAGTTTCTTTAGCTTCTATCCCTTTACCCCTTCCCTTCCTCCTGGAGTTTGGGTTAATGGGAGGGAGGGTTAATGGGAGTGAAAATTACAAAGTTACAAACATTACTGAAACTGGGCTTAGAGGTGTTGTCCATTTCAAAAATTAATTTTCAAGTTTGAATGCCCCATTGCCTCATCTACAGTAAAGCAGGATGTAAAATCCAGTGGCAAATGCTAGCATTAGCTAATGTTAGCTGTTCAATGGCCAGTTCTACCCACTGCCAATTTGGTGTTGTTTTACATACTGTATGTCTTCCAAAGGTCATTGACATTGCAGTATCCAGGGTGACTGTTACACTGTAGCCAACATCAGGCTTATGAAATTAATAGATTTGTTTCCAGTTACCAATACCTGAAATGGCTTCCGAGTGGGGAAAATGTTATTATTGGATATTTGACGTGTAAATGGGGAGTGGATCCCTGAGGTAAATTGCTTGAATTTGCATCACAAAATGTTTGGAAGAAGAATTGCTCTGATTATATTATTACAACATATAATGTAACCAGTATTGAAATTGATAGTTGAAAGTTTTGTTTTATAAATCATGCGTAAAAGTCCTTTGTACAAATATGAAATTCCAGGAAATGGCTAAAGTTGTAATGGGAAGTCACAAGTACGGTATTCACTCCTCTTGCAAATTCTCTCATTTGCAGTCCAGTCACAAGTATTGGAAAAAAAATTGAAACAAAAATGAAGTACAAATTTAATTCCAGGGCTAAAAATTTAGACCTAATACTGCAAAATTTTAAATAAAAGGCACTATCAGTGATTTGCTAAATCATAAACTTGCAAAAAATCATCAAAAATCAGATTTTTGCATGACTGTAAGAAGTACAGGTACCCTAACCATGATAACCCTGCAAATGATAAGACTAGAGGCAACCCAATAAGCACAAAATCGGATATTTTAGTCATTACTGTCCGTACGGACACCTACTACAACACGCATTTGAACGGAGAGTCTAATCATGGAACAATGCCGTTTTCTTCCTTTTCTGGCAATTTTTCAGTTGAAGAGTAACTGAGAATTCTACAATTTTAAGCTATTCCTGCATATTTCAAATATTTTGACTCTTTCGGATGAATCGCTGATAGTGTCTTTAAATAAAAATATGTTTTAAACGAGTTTATGTAACAAGACCAGATTTAAGTAATCTCTAAAAAATATCTTGCATAGTCGTAAAAGAACAAAACGGTTGCATGTAAATGTGTCACTTTTTCCACCACCCATAATCCGACATCATGTTTGTTCTAGATTTACAATATTTCATAAGGGGGATATAAGATTACTAGGATTGGTTATCAGGTAGGGATTACTTGTATAATATTGATGACATATACACAAGTAGTGTTTACCCTCATCGGATGTGTTAGGTTCCAATTCCCCCGGCTTCCACATACTAACTAGCCTGACAGGCATGAAGGTTTGGTTGACACTCGCAGAATGTTAGGTTATTCATGAAATACAGACAACTGCGAAATTCAGGTGCCCTGGCTGTCTGCGCATGATTGATTGGACCTAAATGCATTTTACCGAAAAACATTGACACAATAGGGGAAGATGGGGCTAAAAGAGAGGTGATAGAAGGAGAGAAGAGTCGAGACGAAACGCGGGGAGGGATAAAGATATGGAAAGCAGGGAGAAGGCTCCCGTTTCTTTTCCATTAACTTGGGTTTTAGTCCTACTCAAATATTGCCCGATGCTGGAAATTAATATTGTTTTCATGGAACGACCTGGAATATTTAATTGTATCATAGGTCAGGTACAACAGTTTTTATGTGTAGCATCAAAGTAGGAGTTTAAAAGCAATTAACCTTGGGGATTGGTTTAATTGCTATGAAACCAGGAGATGAAATATTGGCCATATTGAGGTTGGATCATCGAATAAAATGGTCATGCAGAAAATGTATTAAGTGAATCAAAAAATTGTGCATGAAAAAACACAAAAATTGACCCTGACTTGTTTTACTCAACTATGACGCAGTTGATGTTTCCATGATCTGCATATTTTCGACTTTCTATGCTGAAAAATGAAGGAATTTGGTGAAGAATGAGAATATGAAAGGATTTTCATGGCCGATCCATTTACCCCATTCCAATGGGATTTACAGTTAAGCTGGTGTTCAGTTCCATTATTTTTGTCTGAATGTGGTGACAAATCTTTTTGGATCAACTGTGAAAATCTTTCATATTAGGCCAGTAGTAAATTAGCTCATATAGCCAAATAAGTTGACCTTTTTGGGGTAACAGCTTATTTTTCCAGTAGGGTCCTGGAACATGTGTACTATCACTGACAAAAATTCCCCGCAAATCCCCTGGTGGCATTTTCAAAATCCAAGATTTTTTTTTTTTTTTTTTTTTTTAAGATTTTTACATATTTTTGGAATATACATGTTAAAAACAAAACAAACATATCCAAACATATGTTTTGAGTATGGGGATCTATTTAACACATAACCAAGGAGTTTGAAAGCTGACAAATATTCAAAATTCAAAATGGCATCCAAATGGCCGCCATTTTATATTGTCAGAAATGTTGAAACCGCAAGTGTCAGAAAAAAAAAAATAATAGAGACTAAATGTAGTACAAGTTAATGGAGTCCAGAATACCAAAATTGTATAGCTATTGAACATAATGATATTCAATAAATAGTATAGACAAATCCACCAGCCAAATGATGGTCAGAATTGATCCGCCATTCGGGGAGGGGGGCCTCCAACCCAAAACCCCACCCAACTCCTTTTTGGTACTCCCCCTTTAAAAAACCACGCTTGATTAAGTATAATTCAAAAGCTTAATCTGCACATCTTGGGGACTTCAAGCATGATGCCCCCAGCTATGTCTGCCAGTGAGGTGTTGGAATGTTTAAAACCGGATTGTTATAAATACAGAAAAAGGCCCACCCAATTAAACAAATTTAATTCAAGTTTCCTCTTCTTCACATATCTTAGGACATATATTTGCAAATATAGAGAAGCTTGCCTTTCACCAGCTTCATCAATTAGGGGACTTATCCCAATCAAATACAAAACCATCATATGGGTTCAAACAATATTATATATAATAAAGAATAAAAAATATTTTTAAAGAAATTAAAAAATGGCACTGTGCTGTCATAGAAAATAGTTATTACTTCACATTAGAGGTGGTAGGATCAAAATATGTTATTTGGTTGGAATATTCCAAGTTTGCCACCTTCACCATGGCAACAGTGTAAATGGCATTGTCCTAACCATGCATTTTTGGTTTCGACATTTAGGGCGATATTTAATTAAGGTTCCTGTGGAAAATTCATGAAAAACAAAGACATTTTTGATAGGGTTTGAGTACCCGTTAGGGACTTTATTTCCAATCAAAAAACCCTCTGTCACAGTTGCATCTAGCTGATTGGCTTTTTTTCCACCATACAACACCGGTCGATCACGCTCCCACGGCCGTACTTGGGATCTCGCGGCAATTTTGGCACTGCATATGTCCAACAATCACGTTGCGTAGTATTACCACACACATCGAGACTGTCTTCCATAAGAGATGGGTTTGGATCAGTTTTGATAGACAGACCCCTACGCAGGGGGAAACGAAATCCACAAACAGGGCCCAAGGTCCACTTTTTGCTGAATTTGTAATAAGGTCCAAAATTTAGAGAAATTTTGACAAGGAAGTCCACTTTTTCCACAGATATTCAAAAGGGAGCATTTGGGGGGGTGGTCCACTTCTACCCCCAGAAAAAGTCCCGCACCCCCCCTAAAACAATCCTGCGTACGGCCCTGTTCATAGATCTAACTGCTGCGTATGATAAGTCTGGGAGTCGAGGTCTCTCTGCCTCGGTTCTCAGCGTCTTTCCTGATGTTGGGCTTTCGTCCTGGAGGCATCGGGTGGGCAGTGCGTGAGACGCCGCCTCGAGGCTGTGTCCCTCCAGTTCTATCCCGGCGCCCAGTCTTTTCAACATTTGCGTCTCAGATGTGCCAAAGGGAGCTTCTTCACAGTGCTCATGCGCAGACGATATGGCATTTGGAATGGCTGCTGGTTCCTTTGGGGCCTTGGAGGCGATCCTGCAGAGGGACCTGATCACTGTGGGTCAATTTTTTCCACCGATGGTGCTTGAAACTCGGCAGGTCCAGGGCCGTCAGCTATGCTTTTCATCTTGCGCAAAAGAGAACATTACTCCAGATGGAGATGGGCTGTCGCATGGCCCCGACACCGGGGTGACCTTGGCTCAGATGGACCACGGCCATTTCTTTCATCAACACACCAGGAAGCCACTGCTAAGACGCGGCCTCGTGTCGGTCTCCTCAGGGGGCTCGTGTGGGCTGGTGGGTGCGGTTTTTGCGCTTTGCATCACCTGTTGCTTTGGCATGCTCGCGCTAAGTGGGCGCTGGTCCCGGTGTGGAGCCCCCATGGTTGTTCACTCGCATGGGATTGATGTCATTCCAAATGATATAATGAGAACTTTTTAGTGGTTGTCTTTTGGTGACACCTATAGAATACCTTCCAGTTCTGTCTGGCCATAGCTCCTGCAAACCTTAGGAGGAACTTTCAGATGATTAAGCTCGCCAAGGGGTGTGATGAACCTAGTGGCATAGTCGCACCACCAACAACCTTCGGGGATCAGAGAGTTCCACGGAAATTGCTTTGCTGCCCAGTCAGGGTGTCCTTGTCGATCATCCTGGATCGATGACAGATGATCTCAGCGGTGGTCACCCTCTGCCTTGGACCTAAAACAGCTTGTGGACCTCGGCAGACTCAGAGCTGGCACTGGCCGTACAAAGCGCTTCCTTCGCATGATCGATGCGAGGCTTTCACCGGGCTGCGATTGTGGAGAGTTACAAACCATTAGCCACATATCATAGATGACTGTGAGGTCTATAGGTCCCCGGGAGGAGTCCCGGGCCTGATCAAGCTGGACGTTATCTTCCACTGTGATTTGGACTTTCACGCACGAACGAGCACACTGCGCTCTCATTGGCCCTTAATTTATCTTATTAGTCCACGATAGGATCCAACGATAGTGTAATGATCTGTGGTATTCGAAATATTATTTGTTAGGTGCTGTTTAACTTTAAGTCAACATAATATTTTACCAATTTATTTATTTTATATTCTACCAATTGTGACCCACCATTACAAACCCAGCAACAAGTTGCAGTGACTTATTCCTCATTTGATCAGAGCCAGTACGAAATATCCAAATCCCCAGTTCATTCATCTTTAACAATAAAATCAAGTATAACTTAGTTGCCTTTATAAACTAATCCCACTAGCCAAGCCAAAATGGCTGTATCCCACATGCTTTTGCATCTCTGTAGGTATTCTTTAACTTGAAGTCAACAAAAGACTGGAATGCTAACAGTAGCATGTGCTTCTGTAGACAGTTGTGTGCCTGCTTTGGTTGGTGAATTTAATAGTGAGGCATAAATAAGGTCTTAAAAACTGATTGTTTTTATGTGATTGATGGTATTCACAACACCTTTATTGCAAAAAGGGGTGCTTGTCACTGCGATTGTTTTGCTGGGTTTGTAAAAGCTGGTCCCATTTTCTAATTTTTTATAAAATAAATATTATCTCTTTCCACAGAACTTCGCCAAGTACTCGGTACTGCATTCTTTTTACATGGAAGTTTACATTCTCAACTTGTGCTTAAATAGACACGTCTTTCTTCCATTTTTGAGTATCAACTTGATCAACCAAACTGATACAATTTCCAATTATTTATTCTCTTTTCTCTTAAAGGGGCGTGTTCCGATCGTCTTTGGGACCCCCTGATTTACCCGGAAGTAGTATCGATTTTGATATCAGATGAAAGGCCGTATTTTTCTCATTGTCGTCCTGAAATTTGAGCCCTCGAATCCATTTCATTCCCAAGATATAAACAAAAAACCACCGTTTTAGTGGTTAACCATTTTTTAGCACAGTATTGAATAGGGCTTTGCAACATGCATTATTGCGTCTACCATCAAAACCGCAAGTTTGTTTCCCACGGTACTTGACGGGGTGTATGTGCAAGTGCCAGGCTCTCAAATCAAGTAGAGAACACAATACACATAAATCGGAACAACCACCTTTAAAATAAATCTCAATAACTTTTACCGTATTTTACAATACTGGAGATCATAATACCACTTTGAATCTTTCACATATTTTCAGACATAAGGGGAAATCTACGTCACATCTCTCGGTAATGATTGAATACAGTTCACACCTGTTATTGAGCCAGATGATGGACTTTAGAATTAATGGTTTATTATGTAATATTAATACCAGGTATTTTAGGTACGCCATTCGCCGAAACATCATGGCGTTTACAATTATCATTACGCTATCACTAGGAAATCATCAGAATCATTTTGCTTCAACTAAGGCGCGACCGTAGCGCAGCTCCTATCAGCACTTAGATTGTAACATTCCCCTGACAGCTCCCCATTTTACTCCTGGGTAGAGAGAGGCAAGTGAGGTAAAGTGCCTTGCCCAAGTGCACAACACGTTGGCCTCAGCGGGACTCGAACCCACAACCTTCAGATCATGAGTCGGTCGTTCTGTCCACTGGACCACACGTGCCCACGTGTTGCACAGCTGGAGTAATATTGCATAGCTGGAGTAATTTGTACGAAACAACTTTTGCCTAATAGCTAGTTAAGCTAGTCTGGGTAGTTAGAAGTACCAACCAAATCGTGTGATTCCTTGTGGCCTAATTTATTTATCTAAAATTGACCTTTTTCATATTTCATCCACATACGGATTCAGAAGGCAGCAAATTTGGGACGCCATTTTGGATTTTAGATACTTGCAAAGGTTAAATCATCTTTATAGTGTTTTATATGTAATCCTTATACCTCAAAACATATGTTTGGATACCTTACTTTCATTTCTAGCTGGTATAGTTTTTTTTTTTTTTTTTTTTTTCAAAACGCGGTATGACGCGAGCGCTTCAACCTAAAAATAACTTCAATACGCAGTGCGTACTACCTGGGTTCAATTAAACGAATTAAACCCGGGCATCAACCAATGAAATTGCTTATATTTTCACAGCTGTTTAAGAATAGGAAATCATCAGAATCATTTCGCTTCAACTAGGGCGCAACCGTAGTGCAGCTCCTATCAGCACTTAGATTGTAACATTCCCCTGACAGCTTCCCCCATTTACTCCTGGGTAGAGAGAGGCAGTGAGGTAAAGTTGTCCTTGCCAGTGCACAACACGTTGGCCCTAGCGGGACCCACACACAACCTTCAGATCATGATTCTGTCGTTTCTGTCCACTGGACCACCGTGCCCACGTGTTGCACAGCTGGAGTAATATTGCATAGCTGGAGAAATTTGTACGAACAACTTTTGCCTAATAGCTAGTTAAGTCTAGTCTGGGTAGTTAGAAGTACCAACCAAATCGTGTGATTCCTTTGGCCTATTTATGTATCTAAAATTTGACCTTTTTCATATTTCATCCACATACGGATTCAGAAGGCAGCAACTTTGGGACCCAATTTTGGATTTAGATACTTGCAAAGGTTAAATCATCTTTATAGTGTTTATATGTAATCCTTATTCCTCAAAACATATGTTTGGATACCTTACTTTCATTTCTAGCTGGTATAGTTGGAAATTATGAACAAAATCAAAATTGCGGCCCTTTTGGACGCCATCTTAGATTTTGAAGAACGCCAGCCAGGGATTTTTTGGGGACTTTTTCAGTGATTCTACACATTTCCTGGACCTATCCTGAAAAATCGGCTTGTTTACCAAAAATGTCCAGTTAAAACTAATACTATTGGCCTATATCACCTCATTTCTTCACCAAATTCGTCATTTTTCAGCATATAAGTCGAAAATATGCAAGACATGAAACATCAACTGCGTCACAGTTGAAAAGGTCAGGTCAAATTTTTGTGTTTTTCATGCCAATTTTTTTTTATTCTCCTCGTTATATGACACCGTATTCACCATCAGCAAGGGACTTGTAGTTCCGTCTAGGGAAAATTTACAAAGTGAGTATTCCGTATTTCTAGAAATGCTCAACCAAAAATGGAAAAGTACTGATGTTGTTGGTGACAACCTGATCTTTCCGGTTTTTATGACACAGAAAAGTCAAAAAAAGTGAATTAGTTTTGATATTTCTCAACCATAAAAAACAAATAAAACACCAATCTTTATAAGCTCATTTAATTACTGAGAAAAAATGATAAAATGAGTAGTTTTTCAACAAAATGCACCCTTTAGGTTCATTTCTATATGCCAAAATCGTTCCCTGCCAAAGTCTATGGTGAAGTTGTCTTGAGTATAATTGTCAAATTCAACCTGACTGTTACAGGTACAAGACGTGGTTCCCAAGAGCGCGGATGAAGTTTTGGTAGCACTCCATGACAGCAACTATGACACAGCAAAAGGCCATCAATTTATTGCTGGAGAGAGGGGAAGGAGATAGGTAAGACCGTGAAGACAATTTCTGATATCAGGGATTAAGTCTTCCGGATGTTCAGATTTCCGGATTGTTCCGGAATCCAAAACAATTTGTCCTGGTATTTTTTTCTTGAAGCTAGAAAAAATCCACTAAAAATTATACAAAAAAAATAAATGAAACGGTTATTTCACCTCTGCTTCGGTAAGAACATCATCAACAAGGGCATCCTCATAGCTCCTTAGGGTCAAAGTGGTCGTGCCTAGTCGTGCCGTTTTGAACGTGCGGTGTAATTCGAATACACATCGAAACCGCAACTCAGTGGTCAAGTTAGTATCAAGTGTAGTAGAATTTTGCAACTTTTGTGTATCGCATGCGTAACTCTATGATCGCTTGTGGTGTTCACGATTGGAAAGATATCAATTTGAAGGCTTCATTTTTAAATGCCAAAACATTAACAGAATTGATGCTGAGGTCAGGGACAAGTGAAAGTGGAATTGGATTGAAGCAAAGGATAAGGACAGCTCTTTTGTCGGACTCTATTTCGGAAGATTTCAACAGGTCTCTGCATGTTATTGCTGGTGTATCCTTACAATGCAAATTAAGTTATGGAAACGGTGGGAGAAAAGACAAGTTAGAGATCAATTCTAGCCCCACGAATACTTCGGTGCGTGGTCTATAGTAATGGGTTTTGAAGGCCAATGGTTTCGGTTACTGCGTGTTTATTCTATTTGGATATCTTGAAATTTCGCAGTGTGGTTTGGATGACGTGGGAAATAATTCAGCGTTTTCGGTTGGTGACAATAAGGGTGTGAAAAAGCCAAGTTTGGCGTCTTAACAACAATTGGTTGAATTTGGTCGTGAAGTGTCATACAGCTCCCTTTGGATGTGTGCATTGTAAACGGCCATGTGAAAGTTGTTTGGAATAGCATAAAGTCAATCACAGTAAGCCTCTGGCAAGCCTTTCCCACTTGTCCAAATGTCCATTGAGGCCTTGATGCTTTTACCTTAGTTGTGTCAATCAGTGTGCTTGCAATTTTTTGTTCACTAATTAGGGTCACTTACTCTTGCAAGGACAAATTCCATGTCGTCTTTGGTATTTCCAAGGCTCAACACCTTTTGGTCAGATGATGCTAGGAAGCTCTAGCTGACAATTTGTAAATGGACTATATAAGTGTAACATTCTGCACAATAATTTGAAAAAAATGGGTTATATTTCTTCAGATGTTAAATTTGTGTTTTTCCCATGATAAGCCCAGTGCATGACACATTGGGAACGAATTGGAACTAAGTGATTGCCTCAATTAAATTATTCGGGTCAGTCAGTATGGTTATAATATCCTCACCCCAGTTAAAAATCATTTCTTTCTTCAAAATTAAAAATAATGTCGGAATTTCCTTGATCCACTAACCTTTCCTGTGTGTGTGTGTGTGTGTTTGCGTGTGTGTTTTTGCGCGTTGGGTGTGGCGTGAGTACATGGTGTGTGTGTGTGTGTCTTGTGTATGTGTGTTATGTCTGTAGCCTGTCTGTTGGTCCGTCCTCTTGGCGGTCATGTTTGTGGGGGTGTCTACATGTATGTGTGTTGTAAACAAATGTCAAAAATGAAGAATAATTTAAAGGTGCATTTTGTGATTCAGCACCTTCTGTTTTATTCATTGATCACTAGCATCCTTGAGAAAAACTTATTCTCAAAATTTGAGCTTGATCCCGATATTGCAGTTTTTTGTGTATTAGCAATTGCTCGTTTCCCACAGTCCCATAGGTACTGTCCTGTAATTTCTGCTCCATTTACGGACAGAAAATACAAAAATTGTGAATTTATTACAGATGCGACCGAAATTTGCCAGTGTAAGATGGGGCCCACATGGATTACTAAGGCTAATAGTAGTTAGATGACATAAAAATTATAACATTTTTTAGGTAAGTTGCGGGACGAGGCTGTGGACCATCAAATGCCCCTTAACATTATGGAACAATGTATTAAACAGTATTAACAATTGCAGTAAGATTAGTATATTAATATCCTCTACCCCAAGTAAAAATAATTTCTGTCTCAATTTAAAATAACTGTCTGGAATTTCCCTGATCAACTAACCTGTCTGTGGTGTGGTGTGTGTATGTGTGCGTAGGTGCATGGTGCGGCATGCATTGTGCATGCGTGTGTGGTCTGTGTATGCTGTGTCTATTGTCTGTATGCCTGTCGTGCCCGTCTCTCTGGCTGTTCATGTTTGTAGGTGTGTTTGTGTACATGTGTGTGTTATAAACAAATGTTCAAAGGTAATAAGTAATTAACATTATTGAAAAATGTATTTAAAAGTATTTCACAATTGATCAAAGCAAGACCAAGACAATCATTTGTATGTACCTATGACATACGGTACGTGTGTGTGCAGAGGTGTGGAAAGTATTTACCCACGGTTTGTAGTCTGTGTATGTATTTTTCCAATCATTTGAGGAAGGGCACCCCCGGGGGGGGGCACTGACATTGGGGGGGGAAAGAGTTTAGGGTATGTGCGTGGCCCTTAAGGACCCCTTTACGCGTCTCTCCAGCCGTTCCCAAAACCCCCAGTTGAAGCATAATTCAGTTCTTAAGGTTCCCCTTTTCAGAAAATTTGGCCTCAAAAAAAGCCAAATAATTTTAGCCACATTTCAGCTCCCAAGCCTGCAAATTCCTCAAAAATTCTAATGTTACCAAGCCCCTACGTTCTGGAGACAAAATCCGTTCTCAAGCCCCCAAGTTCGGAATCTGGTGGACGCAATCCCTACCTGAAAATAAGTTGACGTGTCCCCCCCCCCCCGGGAAGGACACCCTCAAGGGTTAAGTGAGAAATTGATTAAAAGGGCATCATTAAAGGTAATTGCCAAGAACTTATTCCAATATCAGCCCCATATGTCAAAGCATTGTGTTCCAAATATTTTCTGGAAACAAAAATGATTTTTTAATGGGAATGGATTATTCGCATCATTTGAGGAGAGCGCCCTCAAGGGTAAGCTTACAATTAAAGGGGCAATATGCAGGTTAATCAATGGAGTTCGATGAGTGTTTTAGAGTTAGTTTTTTGTTGGGTGGGTGAATATGGATGAACAAGTTCATCAATGAGTTGTTTTTAGAATTTTTGGTGTGTGAAGTGAAGTAAATTTTTTGGAAAAAAAAAATGTTTGATTTTTTTATGGGGAATGTACTTTTGCATCATTTGAGGGAAAAAACACCCTCAAATATTGAATTTTAAAGCGGGATTATGCAATTTCAAAAAGTTATGGAGTTATTGAGAGTTCTTGGTTTAGGGTGTTTTTGCTGTTTGGTGAGTTATGGATTGGAGTTCTTGATGAGTTTATGTCTTAGAGTTATTTGGTGCAGTTAGGAATGGGCTTCATCAATGAGTTATGTTCAGTCTTTTTAGAGTTATTTGTGAGTTATGGAGTTCAGCGATGATTATGTTTTAGAGTTTTTTGATTGTTTTGAGTGAAGATAAATGGAAGCCCGGCAAGAGTTTTAAGCGTTATTGTTAGTGAGGGGGTTATGAATGGAGGTTCATGAATGGGTATGTTCTTAGAGTTATTTTGGTGAGTTATGGAGTCCAACGATGATTGCGTCAGGTTTTTAGAGTTTTTTTGATATGTGTTTGGTTGTGGGCGTTATAATGGAGCAATCCAATGAGTTTTAGTTAGAGTTATTTGTTAGTGTGGTTAATGACTGGAGTTCATTGATGAGTTATGTGTTAAAGTCATTTGTGTAGTATGGATGGAGTTCATCAACCTGTTAGAATGTTTAGGTTTTTTTGGTTTATGAGTGTGGCATTCATTGATGAGTTATGTTTTTGAGGGGTTTTTTTTTGTTTTGGTGGTTTGGCTATGGATGAGGTTCATTAGTGAGTTATGGTTTTGAGAAGTTCTTGGTGGTCGCGGAGAAAGCCGGGTGACCGCCTTGTATCAATTAAAAGGCCAGTATTTCCCTTTTTAAAGGGCAATTCCATTAATCTATTTACCAATTAATTCCTCCATTTACAATTAAAGGAGCCATTCCAGGCCATTTCTAAGTTACCAATTAAAGGGTATTCTCAATTTGCCAAAGGGGCCTATTCAAATCATTTACCTTGGAAAGGCCCAAATGCAATTTTATGTAAAATTAAAGTGCCATTCCTTCATTTACCAAGAAAGGGCCATTCCTCAATTTACTAAATATTAAAAGGCTATTCCTCCATTTACCAAATAACCTGGCCATTCCTCAGTTTACCAGTTAAAGGGCCATTCCCAATTAAGGGGCATTATATGATTTCTGAAAATGGTTAAGAGTATAATTGCATAAAGAGGCATGTAATTTCAAAAAAAATAATGACAGGAATGTATTTTTTGCACCATTTGAAAGACAGAACCACCGCCGGGTTCATGGTGACCTCAAATACTTTGTATACATACCTTTTCCATTGCCACAAGCATATTAATTTTTTTTTATGTCCCATCTTGACTCTTGTTGTTCAAAAACTGTCTGCCAACCAATAACTTGTCTTAGGTGTCTCAGACATTGCGTCTCCCAAGAATCATTCCAGTTCCACCATACACGTGGGGGGTCTTTTCATGCCACATTGATGTGCTCTCGTTTTGGCCACTTAATATTGAAGTTTTCCTGTTAATAAAAAAAAATGCTAAAACCAAGGGCTTCAGGGGGCTCCTCCCCCCAGAACCCCCGACACGGGCTCTGCCCCCCTGCACCCCACTCAGGGGGCCTAGGCGTCCCCCCTGGATCCCTGGCCATTTTGTAGAATTTTTTCTTCAGGTCAATTACATGCTTGTGAATATGCAGAAGTCTACATCAAGAAAAGAGCAAAAACTAAGAGGGAAACTTAAGTTTGTTAGAAAATGATTCATCTTCGCTAGAAATCATTTTATAGGATTATTTTTAATCTGCAAATCGTAGTATAGAGAAGAAGATTAGTAGAAGAAATTGTAGAAAAGAAATGTTTCACAGGACCTAAAAAGTAACATTTTGTCTTAAAACTTGAAATTGTATACTTGGAAAGTATTTTACCACAGTGTCTTGAAGACACATCCACTGATTGAGAAGGGTTTTTTAAAAGGTTTTAAAAATCATTGAAATTGGACTTAAAAACATGGAAATACGTTGGATTTGAGAATTCAATTCTGAGAACCCCAATTGAGATGTTCTTTTAAAAAAAGTGCCATTCTGGTATGATGAGAAAACAGGGACCCTTAAATTTCCAAGATTAGTCAGGAAGCTTAATGTTGAACTACAGATCTTTGAAATTCACATGCAACAACCAATACAATCCACCTGCTTGCTTTACAACCTTCATAACAGAACACGTAATTAACTTTAAGAACCCTTGAATACATCTTGACCCCTTTGGATGGTTCTTTGTACTGCTTAAGGGGGCACCCAATGCGATTCAGAAGAGAGTAAACTGCCTCTTTAATATAGTTTCATGTGGAAAGTGACACTATAACTATATGTAGAAAGACTTCTCAAATGATGAAGGTAACTTTGAGTGAAACCTTGGTGTTTTGTTTGATATGCATCATAATATGAATGAAAGAATTGGTCATTTGTGAAACAATAGTTTTTTTTAACTATTAGATAATGGATTAATATTTTAGATTTAAAAATCACTTGAAATTGACACCCACAACAAGACACTCATCTGCCCTAAGTCAAGAGTGTTGTCACTCCAAACCACATCAATAGCATTTCAAAGAATTTCTTAATACCACTCATTAGGATTGTATTTTTAAGAAATAAAGGGTTTGACAGTGTCATTATGGGCGAATAATGTGTCAAGGTCAGAAAAAATAACAAAAAATAATGTGTTTAAAAAAAAAGTATGGTTACTTTTGAAAGTTGTTTTGGATGAGGATACATTATGAGCCCTAAATAAATGACACTGCAAACACTTTTATTTCTATTTTTCTATTAATTTTTCTTTTTTTATAATTTAATAAGAAAATGCATTGGCGACCCATTATTGCAGGATAATGGGCCGTAAACTGACCATCAGAATGCTCATTTTCAATAATGGCATGCAGAGTGCAGAGGTAAGGGTAATAGAAGGTAAGATTATGTCCATTAAATGGTGATTTGAGACAAAGTATTGAGGCTTTAGTTACTACTCAAGGTAAATTTTGTGCAAGGGTATTTGTTTAATGTGAAGCTTTCTATGAGTACCTTGATTTAGGTTCAAGTTCAGGGTCTGTGATTTAATTGTAAATTGTTAAAGGGTATACATCAGAACTTTTTTCCCTATTCAAGATATTTTTCAAGTGTGCTAAGGCGAGATTACGTGGAAGATTGAAAGGATGGTTTTACAAAGTTGTGTGAGATTCAGTGGATGATGTATAGGGAGTGGGACATGGTGCCTGAGTGAGTTGAAAATGAGATGGGGATTTTTGAGAAGGGCAGAGAGAGAGCAATGGTGAGGAGCAATGTGTTGTGTGAAATTGAGGATAGAAGAAGACTGAGGATTTGATGCAGTTGGGGGGTTTGGAAGAGCGGCCTGACCGATGGCGAAGGCGAGGTGTCAAAGATGGTATGGGAAACGTGATCAGGAATGATGAGGAGCATGTTTTAAAAAGGGCTTTTGAAGTTTGAGGTGGGTGGTTGAGGAAGAGGGGCCGACAAAATGAGGACATGGAGGAAGCAAGGGTGGAGGGGGGGAGTAGGCAGGGTGGGGTTTTTGAGGATGGGGGATGGCGTTGATGAATTCGGGCGAAGTGGGAAGGAGGGAGTAAGGGCGATTGCTACGTTGGAGGTGAATCCGGGCCACCCCCGGTTGCAGGGACAAAACCGGATTTAAAACTTTGGTTTACTACTACAAAAAAGGTTTATTTTTAAAAAGAAAAAAAAAACAGGCAAGGGGGCGCTATGCGCAGACCGGTTAATGGTTACAGATTGACCATGTTACTTTTAGAAGTGACAGGCCAGACTCCATCGCATAATTGCTGGAGAGGATCACTACATCTCCTCCACAGGCGTTCTGTTAAGTTAACAGCATTGAATAATGGGTACCAACTTGAACACCTGAGTATGGTGGACGAGGTAAGGAGGTATAAAGTTGCCACAGCGGGCTAACAAACTTAAACCTTTTGGCATGTGGGTTGCAGTGAGTGCGACTATCCACTTCACTACATGTGTCTCCTTGGCTATTTTTTCACTTTAAGTCTTAGGTGTGTTTGGCTCTCTTAAGCTTTGTTACTGCTATCCAAATTGACATGGAAATGAGTGTAAAAGTCTGTTGTATCCATGCGGGCCAAGTGATGTTAATGTTGTTGAGAATAGTTTTGAAGCCTCAACCCCATTTTGATAATGCCATACTTTACTGAGGTTTCTGATCGGCGAAAATCATGCATGATTACTACTCTTTAATTCATTTGTAACCCTTCATCGCAGAGTCGTCATTAGAAAGGAGGACTTTCTTATCCAGTGTCAATTCAAAGCATGGGAGAGCGTGGCCAGCGGTTAGGGTGCGTGCTCTGGCGCAAATTTACAAATTTACCATAAAAAATTCCGGGTTAGACAACGGTGGTCGTGGCACGTTGTGGGATTTATTCGGGTACTACCAAATTCTGGATTGATCTGTATACCAGCTCTTGATTAAATCAATTAACCGCTCTCTCCATGGTTCACTTGGAGGGAATTGGGCACAAATGGATCATAAAGCACCCGTCCTTCCGGAGGGGGACGTTAGCCGTCGGTCCCATGTACAGAGAGTCTACAACGTATGTACATCGCAGTCAGTGTCGAATAAGAGAGGGGTTTAGGTTGCAAACCATCCTGAATGGTCCAATCAGCCCCAGCCTCAAATCGCGGGCCATGTTAGGAGAGTCTGTATCATGGAACACGCGGCCCTGGATAAGCACATTAGCTGAACAAATACTGACACCACCACAAAGCCCAGTTACAATGACTTGTGGTGGAGGTACGAGCAAACAGAAACACAAAGCATGGTTGGCCTGGCAATGGTGGGGCAGTGAACCGAATAAACACTGCAAATCTTTGGATTTTGTTTTAATGGCATTGAGCAGGGGTCCATGATTGGGGCAAAGGTATCACGTGATCAAAATTTCAGTCGAGCTTTGTTTAGAATGTTGGGTGGTAAAGAAATACAATGTAAATTAGATTCTAGTCACCTTCCTGTAAAGGCAATAGTATAAGTTTACTTGAGCACACACACACTAACACTTTTGAGACTTTGAGAAAAATCTTCTAGTGAATAGAAAAAATTTTCTAGGGTGTTATGATTGTCTTTTCATCATTGGTTTTGTGTTTGTGGGCATTCTTTCGGTATGTTTGTGTGACCTAAAACCGGTAATTTACTTTCAACAAATGCGGTTGTCAATGTAACTAATCTGTTCTTTTTACATTATTGATAACCTTCAGTCCAAAACCTAACCCCCCAAAAATGTTTCCACTTTTTGCTAGATTGGTTATTTTGTCATGGGGGGCAATTAAAGTTTGGTCACTCTCGTGTGTGACCTTCTGATAGCAAAATCTAAATTTCCCCATCCAGTCTTGTCAAAATACACAAATTAAAAAAAAAAAAAAAAAAAAAAAATATTTTTGGTAGGTTGGGACTGAAGGTTATTTAATAATGTAAAAAGAATAACAGATTTGTTACATTGACAAAACAACATTGGTTTGAAAAGTGTAAAAAAATTCACTGGTTTTAGGTCACAAACAGGACCAAAGATGGCCTTTAAGCTTTTCTGATTAAAAAAAAATGCTTGTAAATTTTAAAAATGTTTTGTTTTGATATAAGGTGTTTATATATAAGGTGTTAAGATATTCATGAGTTTAGACTAGAGTAAAGACTCTTTACGGAAATTAAGCTGTACAATCCTGTAATCCTTTGATCCTCTTATAGAGATTTTCAGCTAGGCTAATTCCATGACGTCTTCTTACCTAAGGATGAACCCATTTTGAAACTCAATTTATTTTCTGCCCTTTTGAAGGTTTGGGGGGGCTGCGCTTCTGCGTTCCCATTTGACGGAAATTCTCCCCAGCATACATTGGTTGGTCGATGTTTTGTGCTAAACCCTCACAATTTTGCCTTGTGTGGCAATTTTGTCCTTCTTTCAAAGGTGTCAAGATAAAACCCTGTCTATTACATCATTGTAGATGAAAGCCTCTTGACAATGATTTGAGTATAATGTTGTCAGGAAATTGTTGGAACTCGGAAGGGAAACGATTCATTAATTTGAATTTACCATGTTACATTACCTTCTCTCAGGCACAAAGAAGTTGACAAAACCTTTTGGATTTATACTCTCTAACAATTAAAGCTGACTGTTAGCCGAGCTTTTTTGTAAACATATGTATCATGCATTCAATATTCAGAAGGAACAGAACATATTTTCAAAGGGATATCCCATGCATATTAAATGACCTCGATGCACCTTACTTGGCACAGTTCTTGAATTAAAAGGGTTATCTTGTGTCTATTTGCAGTACGTGTGTGCCTTAAACACTGTACAGTTACAGACCAACATTTGTAATATTCGGATACCATAGGTGCCGGGGATGGGACAATTATCAACAAGGTCGTTGTGTCTGTGGGTAATTTGGTGCGAGTTTGTTAGTGTTATGTTTTAATTAAAGCACTTTTCCCTGAAATTTAGCTGCTAAATTTCACATGCTAATTGCTAGAATGAATAATGATATTCTTTGGGTGATCAAGTTTGACAAGTAAACGATGGGCTGCTGACCTATATGGAGTGGTTGGTGTTCTTGACCCACTCAAGGAAGTGAAGGAAACAGTAGTTAAAATATGGGTCAGACGAGCACATACTTTGTGGCTTAGGATGCCTGTGTGTAGCCCCAATTTATAGTGTGTTCACTATTAACTTTAATAAGATGGAAAACATGGACCTTTTGATAAGTGCATTGATGATAACACCAGGAAGGCCAAGGGTATAATGCAACACTAGGAGTAAATTATAATACACCTGACCAAAAGTATCTCGGCTGTTTTTCGATCAGAATGGTGCCAAAGTCCTACCATTTTGAAAGTTTTCGAATATACATTTTGTTGTCTATGTTGTGATTTCTTTCATTTAATACATGGTTGTAAAAAAGCGTGCCAGAAATAGAAAGACTTCTGCAGAAATGGATGCCTGAAATGGCTCAGAACGCCCGAAAGACGCAAACCACCCTAAAACCAAAAGTTGACAGTTTTTGAATTTTTCAATGGGCATTGCAGTTGTTCTGGGACACGAACACGCGGACCACACTCAATACAATGTATTGCTAGTAGGGCTCTCTCATCATGCAGTCTGAAAAAACCTCTTTTGTGTAAATTTAATACAACTAATATGCAGTTCTGTACCACACGTGACCTTGGAAAAAATCGAAAAACTGCAACTTTTGGTTTGGGGTTTGGGGGCGGGGGTTGGTTGGGTTGCGTCTTTCGGACATTCTGTCTCAAGCACCATTGTGCACGGCTTTTTTAACAAGCGAGGTGTTTTTAAAGGAAAGCCAAGACCTAGGCACACAAATGTATATTTCGAAAACTTTCAAAATGGTCTGGCTTTTTTGGCACACATAACTGATCGAAAAACATGCCGAAGATACTTTTTGTGCCTAGGTGCGATAGTAAACTATAGTGTATTTGGCAAACAAATTGGAGGCCCTCTCCCTTGACAAATGTATAGAATATTAAAGTGGAAATGAGATCATGTTCCACCTTAGGGACCGAGTTTTCATTTGCAGAGAGGGGAATTCCTTTTGTGGAATCAAAATTTAAAAAATTAGCATTTTGACACAACTAAATAGCTGCCATTAATAAATGAGTTGAGTTTAGTCAAACTTATTTTTAAAAAATGTTTAGTTGTATATTTATAGGAGCTCAAGGGCCTTTTCTGGATGATGTTTTTTTATGAGTTTAAAAAGTAAATACTGTTGTGGACCCACACTGTCTGTGGCCATTTATACGTCAGGGAAAGAAATTAGCCGACTAATTCGCGCATATGTCAAGGTTGTCAATCAGCGAAAACTTGTAATTGTGCATAAATGTTTGAACAACAACACAACATCAAACGCACTATATTACTGATATTTGGGGGGGGGGATGCAACACCTTTCATTGATTTTAGCTATTTTCACCGAATCATTTTAACATAAAAAAAAAAACCAACATTTCAACAAAAAATAGGGGGCGATTTCTTCCAGGAATTTCCGATCCAGGGATTTTTTATTTCCAAAATTTCCGCACTTTATTTAAATTCAGCCAGAGGATTTATTAGCATTTAACGATCAATGTGATGCTGTTTTTGAGGATTTTTTTACCAAATTTGGGGATTTTTTCCACAATAACTCCATCACACCCCTGAAAAAAAAGGTTTTATATAGTTTTTTTGTGTGGTTGTCTCATCCAGTTTAGACCAAAATGGGCAAGAACAGTCCTATAGTTAGTGTGGAGATATTTGTAAATGTAGATTGCTATGAAGAAGTGACTCTTGACAAAATCAATTTAGAATGGATATAAATATTATGAAACTAATATGTGCCTGGGTGGTATTGATTGTAAGACACAATTTTTTTGCATATTTTGCAGTATTGGGTCATACGTTGTATCTACAACACATAATTGTATACTAGGTGCCATAGATTAGCAGTTTCATGCCATGTGAAAGCGTTTGATGCATAATCAAAAAAAAAACATAATTAATATTGCGATGGTTTTTGTTGTAGTAACAGTATATGGTCATGTGCTATGAGTTGGGGTATATGAAAAGGTGGAGGTGTTATATTTTCCAACATTTTTACAAACATTTTTAATTGTATCATTAGAACAGAACCAGGTTATTAAGCTGGCTGACTATGAATATGAGCAGGCGTCCGTCGTTCGTCCGTCCGTCCGTGGATAAAAACAAAAAAAAAATTGTTGTAACCCATGGTTGTACACGAATTTATCTGGTAGTTCGTAAGGGCGACAATGATGCAACTTGGGTGGAAAGAAGCGGGTTGAATGGTTCTTGACTTGATTTCCGATTTTGGGCTTAAAATATCTAATTAAATATCTAATTTGCATAATTTTAAATGAAAAAGTTTCCTGCAAGGCCTTTGTACAGTTTTCTGGGTTCTGTAAGGCGGTTATAATGATGTTGTAACTTGGTGGAAAAGGAAGCGGGCTGAAGGTTCTCAAACTCTGATCAGATTTTGGGAGTATTTCGGGCCAAATTGAGTATTGCAATGACCTAATAATATGCAAAAATCAGCGTAATGCTATATTTTTCAAACGGTAATCGGGGGATACTCAAAATTCCGGCGCTGCATGAAAGAATCTCATGGGGCACATCTTTTTTGCCAATTGAAAGTTCTGTGGCGGGCATAGTGTATCAAAATGAGCTAATTAAATAGCATAATTGCTGATCTCTGAAACGGTACGGCGGATATATGCAAAATTCTTCCGCTACATGAGACTACTTATGCCATAGGGGAGGGGATGGGGGAGGGAGGGCGGGGGCTCCGGGGGGGGGGGGGTGAGGGGGGGGGTTGGTGGGGGGAGGGCGTGGTGGGGGGGGGGAAATGGGGGGCTCGTGGGGGAGGTGATGGGCGGGGACCAGAGGGGGTGGGGGGCGGGGGGGGAAGGGGGGGTGGGAAAGGGGGGTGGGTTTGGGTGGAGGGGTGGTGGGGGGAGGGGAGGGGGTCTGGGGGGTTTGTTGGGGTGCAGGGTGTTTGGGGATGTTGTGTTGCAGGGTGTTGGGGAGAGGGGGGGGGTGAATGGTTTGGGGGGGGCGTTGCATGTGTGGGAGGGGGGTGTGTTGCGGGGCGGGGGGGGGGCAGGGGCGGAGCGGGGGGGAGAGGGGGGGAGGAGGGCTGGGAGGACGGGGGGACGGTGGGAGGGGAGGGGAGGGGAGGCGTTCTGAAGGTTGGGGGAAGCGGAGGAGGGTTTACGAGGCTGGTAGGGCTTGGTGGGGGGTGGGAAGTAGGTCGGTGTTGGGGAGTGGTGTGGGGATGGGAGGGGAGGGGGTGGGTTTGTGAGGTGATGGTGTTGGGGGAGGGGTGGGTGGGGTTTTTGTGTGGTAATTGGGGAGCGGGTGGGGTGTTGTAGTTGCAATTTATATCATGTTAGTGATCGACGACATTCGGCGGGGCACATAATTTTACGCATTCGCGGAAATACGAGTTCGCCTTGTTTCCATTTTATAGATAATTTAGCTTGGAAACAATACCAAATTAAATCTGTGCTATGCTCATTATTTTTGGAGAATAATAATTTGAATGGGTCAGTTTTCAGGGTGGGGTGTCCATACAGAGGAGGTATGTTGTTTAAAGTATAGGGAGTTTTGATATTTAGGACTTTTTTATTTGGTTACCGTTATCTTTGTAACCCAACCAGTATTTGTATTATAGATTATGACTTATAAAAATACCCATGTTTTTGCAACCCACAAACGGTAGGTTTTAAAAACGGTCCTTGCAATCGGTAAAAAAGTGGTAATTTTGAAAGTGAATGATTGTTTGAAAGGGAATGTCCTCCTTGTTTTTTTGGCAAAGTGGGGGGTATTTTTTCAAAGTGTACTGTGAAAGCACCACAAAAGAGGTTCTTTTAGAATTTCAGAAAGAGTATGAATTACGCCGTTTTTGTATACAGGGTGTGTGAAATTGACATTGAAATGAGTATAAAGTGCTTTTGTATCCATGCTGTGGCCAGTAGTTTGAAGTGAAGTGAGTTAATGTTTGAGAATAGTTGAATGCTCAACCCCATTTTGATACTGCCATTCTTATGAGGTCTCTCGTCGGCATGAAATACTTGGTTTGCATGATTACTACTCGTCATATCATTTTTGTACCATTCATCGCAGCGTAGTCATTAGAAAGATGGGATATTTGGGTTTTAATGGCATTTGAGCAGGGATCCATGATTTGTAACGGTTTTCAGTGATCAAATTTCAGCCAAGCTTTGTTTAGGAGGTGGAGGTGATAGGTGATAAAGGAAATACAATGGAAATTAGTTTCTGTTAACCGTCTGTAAAGGCAGTAGTAGTTGTATTTATAAGTTCCTTGTGCAACACTAACACTCATAAATACACCATTCCGAGCGGTGAGGTTAGGGAAAACCGGGCCAGATCGGTATGCAGTGAGAGCGCCATGCCCAGAGTGTTCCAGACAATATGATGGCATAAGTTCAAAGTCCAATCGATCGTTCAGTCACATTCATGAAACAGCAGCTGGGCATGGGCGCTCCACTGCATTCACTACATCTGAATATTACGCCCCGATTTTGTGTCGCCTGCCCTAGGCAGGAAGAAACATCGGATCCTTTGTCCACGTTGTTGTAGTCTGTTGTTGATTGATGTATAGTTGTTGATTGTTGTCGGTTGTGGTTGATGTCTGTTGTTGAAGTAAGTGTAAGGGGTAAATTTGCCGGTAATATTCTCATACTTTGATGGATTTAAACATAACTGTGCGGGTCACAGGTGCAACATGGAATCCCCATTTTTTATTTCGGAGGTCAAAGGTCACTGCCAAAGGTCAAGGTAATGTGGAGGTCAAGTGGGTAAAAATAGGCTGAAAATGTAAAATGCCCTCATTGAAAAGTTGAAGTCAATTGAAACAAACTTGAACCCACAATAGTGCAAAAGGGATCTCATTTGCTGATGAGCGTTCAAAGGGTCACATACCAAGGGTCAAAGGTCATGTGAGGTCAAGTTGTATAAAATAGGCTGAAATGTAAAAATTTGCATCATTTGGAAAAGTTGAAGTTAATTGGAACCCAAACTGAATCATAGGTGCAAAATGGTATACCTCATTTGTTGATGAGGGTCAAAGAAGAGGTCACATATCAAGGTCCAAAGTTCATGTGTAGGAATAGCATTTAAGAACAGATGATGGAAGGAGAAAAAAGAGGGTACGAGGACCCGATGTATTTTAATCCATTATTCATTGAATTGATGGATGATTGCCATCGAGAGCGGCATGTTTTATGTCGGATCTTATTTGCGAAACTAGTCGGCCGTTTTTATGTCCGTTTTTCCCGGAAATAGGCACAATTTGTTTTGGAGCTAATGGGCCTTTCGCAGTAGGTTATTTTTTTTGAATTTAGTGATGGGTGATGGGGCAGTTTGCAGTTGGGTAACTTTTGTTGTATCTTTTTGTCAAGGTTTGGACATCATTGATGCCGTGGCTGTCGTCTTTATTTACTTAATGCTTATTGGTTTATGTTTCCACCTATTAACCGGTGTTTTCTTTATAGTGGGGTTCATCGGGCGTGCGAAAATGAAATGGTGAACGTGTTACCATATCTACCAAGGGCTTACCAGGGCTGAGCTGAGGTAAAACACAAAAGTGCGAGTATTCATTTGACTTGAGTAAGATTTAGTGTAAACAAATTTCCCTGCATGAAGGACCCACTAGCACTAATAGCGATGGACACAAAAGAAGTGTTTTTACTTGAGATCAGACTTGAGTTATGGTAATAATTGGGGTCTTTCCAAAGAAATTTTATATTTTTCAAAAAAGTACAATTTGCCTACTTTAGTGAAGCCCCCAAAAAACTTCAAAAATATTAAGTCCGCACCTTAGCAAATTTGGTTATCGGGTAAGTCCTGTGCAGAAGGCAAGCCTTTCTTTCCACAATTAGGCATTTTATTACCGACTCTGCATAGTGTTTATGGTATACGGCTGGATTTGAAAAGTGGGTTTGTGGTTGTTGGTTTCGACGGCAAAGTTTAGAATTTTTAGTTTATTGTATATTTGGTTGTTATATTTTGGAGGTGCTTGAGAACACAATTTGGTGTATGCTGAGAACCTTATCTGGGTTCATAAGTTCTTGTGGGCTGTCGATCCAATGGACATTGCTGCGACACTGTACCATGCCCAGAGTGGCTCTTCCTCTAAACGATTTCCATTTTTTTTTACGTTGACCGTTTTAATGCACCTTGAAAACTGTTGAAAGCCAGTTCTGGGTTATTCATAAGTGGTCCTTGAAAGTTAAGTTGAAGGCACTTTAATATTTAGGTTTCTAGATCTAAATATTCGATTCTATAAATATTGATACAAAAGAGGGTATCACTTGCGACCGCGGGGGCCATAATTTGAATATTTTTAATAACCATCCACTGCGGTCTTCTATTGCGAGTTGGACGACAAACACGCTTGCCCTACTTTTGACAGGTTTTAGATATTGGTGTCGGAAGGTGCTCCACTACATAATTGGCCTAACATTCGACTTTACTTTTGCCTTTTAATGTCCCGCTTCGTTGAAAAGCGGGGGAAAAGGAAAAGGTTGAAGTAAGTGGCGGGGTAAGCATACTAAGTGGAAATATTTGGAAAACATCTGCCAGAAAATTCATTACTTTTGACTAGGAATATCCTAAAAATTGGGTTCTTCAAAAGAGTCAGTGAAATGTCAATAATAATCCTCATTTTTGAATTGAGGATATTCCCTCAAAGTGGCCTGAAAAACATACGAAAAATTAAGAGATTTAAAAAAAAAAAAACCTAAGACCCGAACAATTTGCTATGCTACCAGTATGTCATGACCCCCTGATATCATTATTAGTGGTGCAACCAAGCGTCAATGTTTTACTGTAAAAGAGATGCCTATACGATGTTAGCAAGCTGCTGCATTACAGATCCTTGTAAGGCATTGTCGTGGGAACCTGGAGTGTGAACGTAAAACTGTTTAGTGTTGTATGTACATTGCCCGATTACCTTCACACGTCGTCAAAGACCACTGACCCAATCTCATATGAGTATATATATAAAGTGGCCTCTAAGACCCTATATGGCCTTGACCCCAGTTTTCAAATTACATAAATAATAAAACATGCTGAAACTAAAATGCTATGACAAACTTAAGAAAACCACTGGTCCGGACTCTTACATGGTATGCCGCAAAGATTACCTAGTGATCCAGGTGCCCTTTTGACCTCTAATGGTTCATTATATGTTGACCTTTTGACCCCAATGTTTGGTCAAAATCTATTATTACTAAAATCAACTTTTGTGGGCTTGTGGGTTGTCCGGCTATTTGTGTTTCACCGTCCTTACATACTGGATGATAAGAATTTTGGTGTGTGGTAAGCTCCGAGTACGAGGTTTGTGGTTTCCACGATGTGGAGGGGTCGTTATCGGGTCTCTTGGCCGTGCTTTGACGTATTGGTATGAGTTGTTGGTATGGTGGTTTAGAGTTTCGCCGTACAAGTTTTATGGGTCACATTATAGAGAGTTCATTTGGGGGGTCAAAGGTATTCAGTGTCTGGAAAATGATTGTCTTGTTGAGATAAAATAAAATGTTAAAAGTACAGAAAATAAGTAGTAGTAACACATTCTTAGGCAAAACAAGAGATAATATAGGTCTTTGGTTTTCTGACAGTTTTCTCCGGAACTTTCGGATGGACCAGCCCAGCAATATTTTTATATTTAACCCATTTAACTGCTATAGGCTATGCTGCGTCTTTTAAAGGTTACAAATTACACTCCAGTGGTGCAAAAGGATAGGCCTACAAGATAATGAACAAGTTGTGATTTGCTTGTGGCCCTTTTTGAAGATTGCTGCCATCATTGCTATTAGGGCCAAAGTGTTAGGTTATAATTATTTAGTGCCTGGTTGTGGACTTTGTTCCCACTGACAGTCCATAAACGGGGTCTGTCAGACGGCACGCCCTGTCAAATTTTTGCGGGGAAAGCTTTATTTAAGACTCTATCTCATGGTGCCGTTCATATGTTTGTAGATGGCTCCGTTTTCAAGTTAGGAGCCTTTAAGTTGACTTTTACTTCGATTTTCATTTCAATAATTTTTTTTTAAATCTCCATAGGGTACTTAGTTCCTACTGACAGTTCCTTAATGGGGGGGGGGTTGGTATTACGGCGGAGCCCTCCTGTCAATTTTTTTTGGGACAGCTTTTTTTTAAGAGCTCTATCATGGTGCGTTCTAACATGGAGGTGGACTTCGTTTTCAAGTTAGAACCTTTAAAGTTTGACTTTTTACTTCACACCTTTTTCAGTCATTATTTTTTTAAAAAAAATCCAAATGGACTAGTTCCTATTGTCAGTTCCTTAAATGTGGAAGCTTTTCAATTGATCTTTTAAGACAATATCCATTGGCTGTCTCCATCTTGAGGAGGTGGGATAAAAGGAAATGCTCGCATTTTTTTTAATCTCCTCTGATGTATAATAGAAATTCTCCCTGATTGAATCCCAATTGTTTGGCAGCTCTGCAAAGGTCATCAAGGGTTTTTTATCGGGTAACTTAACCGTGCTTTTACATTGGATATAGAAGTTTTGGTATGGTGGTTTTGAGAGTAGAGTTTCGAGTAAGGAGGTTTTGTCGGTCCTGTTTGCGATCGGGTCATTTGGGGTCAAAGGTCATCAGGGGGTCGTGATAGGGTAATGTGGCTGGTGCTTGGACGTATGGATAGGAATTGTGGTTTTTATTGGTGGTAGACTTTCGCCGTACGAGTTTTGTGGTCATGTTTTGAGGGGGGCATTTTGGGGTTCAAAGGTAATCCAGGGGGTCGTTCATCGGGTATGTGGCTGTGCTTGGACGGATGGAAGAGTTTTGTTACTGGTGGTAGAGTTTCGCCGGTACGGAGTTGTGTGGTCATGTTTCGGAGGGGTCATGTGGGGTCAAAGGTCATCCAGGGGTCGTTCTCGGATACGTGGCTGTGCTTTGACGGATGGATATGAGTTTTGTCTATGGGTAGATTTCGCAGTTTATGATTTTGTGGTCAACATTTTCGAGGGGCGTCATTTGGGGTCAAAGGTCATTCAGGGGTCATTTTTAGGTAGCTGGCCGTGCTTTTACGGATGGATATGAGTTGGGTATGGTATGGTGGGGAGAGTTTTGCCTTACAAGTTTTGTGGTCACGTTTCAAGGGGTCCATTTTGGGCGGTCCAAAGGTTCATGCAGGGGTCAGTATTGGGTTACTTGGCCATGCTTGACGTATGGATAGGGTTTTGGTATGGTGGTGGTTTTTAGAGTTAGTCACAACAAGGTAATCGGGGGTCATGCAGGTCAAATGGGGTAAGGTAAACTTTGGTGTATCAAGGCGAAACGTGGTGGGTGGGGTAGATTTGTTGATGACGAAAATTTTAAAGGTAAGCAAGTCATGGTCGGTATTAAAGGTCAAAGGTGGAAGGAACGCAAACCTGAGGGTCATTCAATCCAGGTGATCGCAAAACACAGGTGATAGCCAAATCCAAGGACCCGCCTAGTAAATAATATTTCAAGATAAACCACCGGTCCAGAACTTTTATTATGGTAATGCACAGAATGCCCTCTTATGGCCCATATGCCGTTTGGACCTCCAATGACCCACTTGACCTTTGACCCAAAATATCACAACACATTCTCCAAGTTCAAAATTGCTATTACCACCAAACACTTGCTCAAGATAACACTGGCCAAGACCCATGGCTATTTGTCAATTGACCTGTGATGACCCTACATGACGTATGACCCCACAACTACGCATTTCCCGAACCATCCCATTGATGGATGGGATTACTGCATCATTGATTGCACTCGTTTAACTGTGGCTATACATTATGCACAAAATATCTAGGATACATGTATGTACAAAACTTGTACAATTATGCCAATTATGCTCTTACCAGAGGTACATTGTGGGGATATGTTTGCGTCAACTCTTGCAAACTGACCAATGTGGGGTGTCAGAAAGAAAAAATGTGTTTTTCAACACTGGGGGGTGATGAATGAGCCTATGGGGGTATGTACGTCTTTGTGAGTTTGTAAAAAAAATCCCACATGTAATTTTGCACATTAGGATTTCACCAAACGTCCGTTTGTACGCGTTTGTTTTTGGTTATCCCAGACAATGACCTTTATGGGTATGTGTGGAACTTTTGAGAAAATCTCAGTGAATGTGAAATTTTCTGGATGGTATTTAATGATTGCCTTTCAATTATTTTTCTGCCCTTTTGTAAGGGTTCTGGTTGAGTTCCCATCTGACTGAAATTCTCCCCACACATTGTTGAGTCGATGTTTATGCTAAACCCTCACGATCTTGCCTTGTGTTGCAATTTTGACTTCCTTTAAGCGTTGTCAAGATATTAAGAATAAAACCCTGTTTATTACTCATGAAGGTGAAAGAAGGCCTCTTGAACAATGAGTAAACTGGTAGGAACATTGTTGTTTGGAAACTCGGCAAAAAATGGGGTATGAGGTGGTTAGGCCTTGAAAAATGGGGAGGGGAAAATGTACTCAGAAAATGATTCAAAGTTTGAATTTACCATGCTAACATACAAATGTGATGCGATCGGGAAAACCCGCCAAATGGTGAGAAATTTATATTTTGAGTTTGTACTATCACTGCCAGAGTTTGAAACATAAGTTCCATAACGTGTACTTCTTTCTTCTTTGGAACACAACACAAAACGTAGGCCTTATACAATCTGACAAAAAATAAAGTACAGATCATACATATTTTAAGCTATTTTCTTTATCTTTCAAAACTGTCCTGTGCGACATGTGGCGGGTTTTCCCAGATCAACATACAAATATGTCTGACTTATTTCCAAGGGAGTATAAGCAGTATTTCAAAATAGATTCGGTTTCTCATCATATTTTTTTTTGTATGAATTATGAAATTATTGAAAAAAATCCTTTTTTTCCCCTAAAATAACAATTTCCATCCTGAAACAAAGTTCGTGGGAACTAACTTTTCAGGATTCATAATTTTTTTAAGGATGCCCTGTTGTACTAGTTAGTGGAAAATATAATCATGGGAAAAGATCAGTGGGTGTTTTTGATCAATCCCAATAATGCATTGTAATGTTCCTATACTGTAGGTACTAAACCACATCTCCGGACTTAGTGATTAAAAAAGTGTTCTAAAAGTTAAAGAACCACAAGATATTTCATGATCATGCAAAAAATTCCCTAAGTACTAACGTTTAGTAGGCTAAAATAAGCGTAAAAGTAAAAGGTTTTTTACTGCGGAATTTGCTACATTTTTGCAAGCCTGTCTGACATAGCATCTGTTTTGTAGTCCTTTGCATTCAACGAGTTATATAATTTTACGTACTAGAGGTGGGCAAACTACGTTGGTTGTATTTAAGATGCAAGGATTGTGAATTTAGGTTAAATTTATCTTGACGTATATATCTGTATAGATAAGAATTGCAAATAAAGGTATGATTTATTGAAATGGTGCTCCCTACATCGAATGCCAAACAGCAATACCATTATTTTGGTGTGAAAGAAACCCATCCTCCGGACTTAGTCGGCCACTTAAAAATTAATGGCAGAGCATGGTGTCCACATTTTGTGGTGAGAGAGGGTACGGTTAAAAAAAATCATACCTTATTCACTACTTCAAACTTCTTGACCAAAGTTAAATGACGTGTGTATTTCAGTTGCAAAACAATACTAAAATGCTGCTGAAAAATCGTTCCTTAGTTAATGGAAATGTCGGCCAAAAAGTGTTTTTTAAAGTGAAAACAGTAAAGAGCTGTAGTTAAAAGTGCTGTTGAATGTTTACATAGGTGTATCAAGTCTCCTTGTATGCTTTGTTGATTTTTCAGCGGGTGAATGGGAAAATATCAGCAGTCGAAAGAGCAAACAGCGTGGAGTGTCGTCCGGCCCTTCAGAAATAATTCCGACGTAATCACCAACAGCAAAGACAATGGTCCAGAGAAAGAAGGCGGTGGACGAGATAGAAGGGATACAAAGGCGGGCAATAAGGACAGAGATAGCAAAGATTTAAAGACAGGGACAGAGATGGACACAAAGAGTCTGGAGGAAGAGACAGAGACGGTGTGAAAGAGAAAGGGGTGCTTTGGTGGACGAGGAAGGGGAAGAAATAACAGAGGACAGTTACCTCCCAGAATGGCAAGAGGTTTGGACAATGGAGCTCAACCAATATTTGATCTCTTAGAATTCAAATCCTGCCTTTCACAGTATTGATATAAGTGCACAGTGCCTCTGGTGGTGTTTGAAAATGCCTGGACTCTAGCAACGAGCGAGAGAAACACTGCTGGTAAGTCATTGACTATTCACGGCAATTTATCTCCCTCTTACCAAGAGTGCAGGCCCATTGAAAACCACTGTTCCTGTGCACTGCACAACTCGCTGGTTTCCACCTAAACGCAGGCCTCATTTTATGAAAAATAGGATGAGCTCTGTTAGTAACTCTTCCTTGGTTCATTGTAGGAGCCCACAAGGTGGCTCAATTGTAATTACATGTCATAACAAAAAAACCAGGACGTTCAAAGTAATAGGAGCTCAATTTTTTGAGATCCTGAAAGACTGTTCAGGAGCGCTGTAGGAGCTCCGGAGCAATAGCTTCCCCAGAAATGAAGTTTGAAACGCCTGGACTCTTAACAGGGAGAGAAAAATGATGGGAGTCATTGACTGGGACTTCACAGCATTCACTCTCCTGTTAAGTGTGCAGGCATGTGAAAATACCTGAGGGAAGGTAGTGCTTTTGATTTAAATTGCCTATCAAAACAAACACAACCAAATTGCAATCTAAAGTAACAGAATAATTCAACTTACTATGATGATTGATCTAATTGTCATACCAGAGAGCTACATTTCAGCTGAGAAATATCTGATCTGAGTGGGGTCCAAAAAAGACTGTTGTAAATATTTCTGCATGTTATGTGGGTTTTAAAGAGGGTAGATCTATCTCAACACACGAGCTCACATTTCATACCAGACTCCATGATAACCTGGTGATCTGACTCAAACGTGAAGGAACCAGGCTGTTTTGCATATCTGTTAAAAGACTGGTTTCCTTTGGTAATCCCTCTTTGCCAACTCCCATGAATTCAACAACCTTTACAGAACCAAACCGTGTTGGGTTATTCTTGCATGGAAGCACCCAATTAAAAGCCAATGCACCTGTTTTTCCTTAATGCAGGTAGGTCACTATCTGCAGGTTATACTGGTGACAAAAATTGTGTTCTAGAAAACTTCAAATTGACAGTGTTGCACTTTTGCTTTTGCAGGGCTGGGTCGTGAGAATGATCCAATAGCTAGAGAAAGAGAAAAGAATGAGAGGAACAGGTGGGATGGAGAGTATGGCAGAGGAAGGGGGAGACGAGGAGCGGATATTGGTGAGTGGAGCTTCAGACTCATGGCTGGATGGAAAGTACAATCAATTACGATTCATCTTTACTGGGACTCATACGTAAATATTATTAAAACATACAATTTACACGTTTGTCTTAAAATGCCAATGTGTTATTGAGACACAGCTTGCCATATAGTCTCCATTTATCTTCCCCGAGTCAGTTGACTGTTCAAGCGTTCGGACAGATGTGTTTCAGCGCTGCATTGTGTACCAATCCGCAGAAGAAAACAAACGCCGGGGCTGACGACCCACAGCTGTTTGAAAGTCATTATTATGACCCAAAAACCAGAATAAAACAAAAAATGTAAAATGTTGAGACAATTTTGACAACTAATTTAGATTATTTATACAATTGACTCATTCCGTGTAATTTACGAAATTTAGATTTTCTTAAAATGTCTCTATGGGGAATGGACATAGAGGGTTGCAATACAAATCCTGATCTTTATAGGCTATTATGGCAAGATTCCCAACAGTGGCTTTTTATAATTTTTGCAGAAGTATAGCTTAATTTAGTTACTTATCTCAGTTGTCAAAATTGGGGCGCCATGCCTAAAATTGCTCTTAAATAAGAGGCGATTGGCATGGAGGAACAAAACAGCTGTTGACCCGCATGCAATATAAATTATGCCTTAAAGGACATGAAGATTTCCAGAAAGAAGGGCCCCCAATTGTTTTCGAACCCGGTTTTTTGCATATTTGGAAGTTTCCAATGTATTAGATCACCCTGAAGTGAATAAGCCGGAATACGCCCGTTTTTATGTAATAATATGATGATTTTAGTACGTTCTGTCGGCACGGACAGAAGTCAAAGCCGATGTTCTTTGGGGACCAATGACGATTAGTAGCAAGTTTCAAAACAAGGTTTGCTGTTTTTCTTTTGTCCTTGTTTGTCCAATAAAACCTTCGGAACGTTCTTGGTAGGGGGTCTACAATCGATCCTGTGGCAATTTGGATGAGAAAAATTTCTTATCCTCAAAAAAATCTCCTCCTGTCACTTTAAGGACTTCCCAATAATTCTTAAACACTTGAGATTGTTTATGCATTTCATGGTTCTTAGCCGTGTGATAAGAGACGATCTAGCACCACAGTAGACTGCTATGCGTCACGCCCTAGCATACGCACTACTTGGGTAATCGAAGTCGCATAGTAAACAACGGACTGATCGATTTTAAAAAGCGGGGTCGTCTATGTTGGGTAAAATATATCACAATTTCAGTTAATATGTTACCAATATAGCTTCTAATTTTCCCCGCCCGACGAACGAGTTCGGAACGGGGACTATGAAATGAGCAAGCGTCCGTCGTTCGCCGTCATTCGTCCGTCCGTTCGTCCCTCCGTCTCTGTGACAAAAAAGTTAACCCATGTTGTATACCATTTATCTGGCGTTCCGTAAGGGCGAACCAAGATGGAACTTGGTGAAAGAAAGCGGGTTGATGAGTTCTCCGACATGATTAGATTGTGGCCGTAAAAATATGCTAATTAAGTATCTAATTTGCATAATTTATGAGAATTTTCCGCCAGGTTGTTACAAGTTTCTCGGAGTTCCGTCAGGCGGTTATAATGATGTAACTTGGTGGAAGGAAAGCGGGCTGAAGAGTTCTTGAACTGATTAGATTTTTGGCGTATTTCGGGCAAATTGAGTATGCAAATGAGCTAATTATGATGCAAAATCGCGTAATTGCTATATTTTTGAAATGTACAATGGATACTCAAAAGTCGGCGCTCACTAATAGCCTATCATGGGGCACATATTTTTTGCAATTTGATTGTGTGTGTGTGGATGGTTTGTTTTTTTGTTTATGCAAATGAGCTAATTAAAAATATGCGTAATTGCGTATCTCTGAAAACAGTACATCGGATAGGCAAAAATTCCTTCGCTACATGAGCCGACTATGCTATGTTGTGGGGGTGGGTGTTGGGGAAAGGGGTGAGGTGTGTGGAGGGGGTGGGTGTTGTGTAGGGGGGTGGGAGGTGTGAGGTGGGTGGGGTGTTGCATATGGGTGGGGTATTGTAGGGTATTTGGGAGAGGGTGGGGTGTTGGGTATTGCGGATTGTTGGGGAGGGTGGGGTGTTGCATGGTGATGGGGAGGGTTGGAGTGTTTGCGGGATGTTGGGGAGGGGAATGGCGGGTGGCGGGGAGTTGGAAGGAAAAAAAACACAGAGGCGTGTTAGAGGATATTGGGGTATGGTGGGGTGTTTGAGGGGTGATAAGAGGGGGAGGGTGTTGCGGGGGATTTTGGGGATGAGGGTGGGTGTGGGGAGGGGTTGGGTATTGCGGGTGTTGGGGGAGGGGTGGGGTTTTGCATGGTTTTGGGGTGTTGCATGGTGTTGGGGAGGGGTGGGAGTGTTGCGGGGTGTGGGGAGGGAGATGGATGTTGGCAGGATGTTGCAGAAGGATGAGGGTGTTGCGGGGTGTGGGGGGAGGGGAATGCGGGTTGCGGGGTGTTGTGGAAAGGGGAGCGTGTTATAGGTATTGGGGTAGGGTTGGGGTGTTGAGGGTGTTAAGGAGGGTAGGGTGTTGCTGGTGGTTGTTGGGGTTGCGGGGGGTGCGGGGGTTGGGGTATGGTGGGGTTGTTGGGGAGTGTGTGTGTATTGGGGAGGGGTTGGGGTTTTGCGGGTGTTTTGGGAGGGGGCGGAGTGTTGCAGGGTATTGGGGAGGCGTGTTAGGGTATTGAAGTTGGATTTTATCACATGTTAGTGATCGCGGCATTCGGCGGGGACCTATTTTACGCATCGCGTAATACGAGTTCCGCCGTGTTTTTAATAAAGTTTAAAGAACGAGAAGAAGGGTAATTGTTTTTAGCCTCTGCCGTTATCTGTCCCGTGTCAAATCACATGGGCGACAGCCTATTTTAGCATAAAACAACTCGGCTGTGCCTCGTTGTTCTACTAAAATAATGCTGTTGCCCCATGTGATACAGACACGATATGATACACGGCAGAGGCTAAAAACATACCTTTATTCTCTAAGTAAATTGGATGCATGTTAGTTGCTGTAAAAATGTAGGTCCGGGAGAATCCGCGTTTAGAAACCCGATTTCCTTCCGCTCGCGATTTCCGCGCCAAATCCGCGGCTGAAATGTGCCGAATCGGCATAATTACGCACCTAAAGGATCCTGGTAGACAAACCATATCCTTCCCTACATAGTGAAATAATAAATCATCGATCATGTTAATGAAGATATGAAAAATTGTCGCCTATAATCCGTGATCCCAGCCGATAATTCCCTACGCGACCTCTTTAAAACTCTGAAAAAAGACGCCAAATATATGCCGCAAGAGTGCCAATCACGTGCAACTCTTTCTAGGCAATATTTTAGCGCTTAAACAGCATTCAATCTTTGACTTACGTTTGGTGGACAGAATGGTGGCAACTTAAAGGGAAAGATATCCTACTTAAAATACCATTTTCTAGGGTGGAAATTTGGTGTCGAAACGAATCTGAATAAAAATCATAATTATTAACTTGAAATTTTCCCCATAGCCACTTTACAGGCATATTTCTGCCCGAAGTCTCAAATTTGAGCAAAGTCGCCGCAAAATAATAAGTCCTTCAAACTGGGACTCTCCTCAGGGCAAACAAAATATAAAAACTTGCTCTAGGGGAGGTCTTGGCTATAGCAAGTTTTATTGTTAGGCCTTAACCTCCAGTTTTGAAGGACTTATTTTTTTGGCGAAGGCCTTTATTATTTTCACACCCTCCGAAATTTAGGGTATGGGTAACATATTACTACTTTATTTTTTTTTCAGTACAATCAACTTAGTCAAGTTTTATTCACTATGTAAGGGCTATTGAAATACTGACAAAAAGACACAAGAACCATCCACCATAGCTCATACCAATTGGAGGAGTTATGGCTTTTTTCATCACACATTGGGCGCAAATTGCATTTTTTCCCAAATCAATTGTCACCCTGACGCCGACTTTCTAACCCTGTTACAAAATAAAGAAATGATTGATCCCATTTATGATTTGAATATTACAATTGCGCCCCTGGTCACATGATTAGCATCAAGAATTAGTCACTACTAGGTAGATTTCATGTTCATACCTCACAGAAATTAGCAGTCAAAATTTTTGTCCACCCGAAAATGGCCATTTTTGTGCTAAAATTGGCCAAAAAACTGAATTTTTCTCGAAATCAGTAAAATATGGGGTTTTAAGTGGCCAAATCTGAAATATTGAACATTTACGCGTAGAAACTTTTTAAGTAATCAAGAATTTTTGATGTTTTCACCCCTAAATATTTTTTTCACACCTGTGTCCGCTAAACGTAAGTGCAAAGCTTGAACACTGTCTATGTTCTTTAACCTGATCAAGGCGGCTAGGAAAGCCGACCAGGTAACCTTGTCATCATTTTAAGTCTTCTTTTTTTGACCGTAGTTAATCCAAGACATCCTACATTCACTCCCAGGTCCATCGACATCACAATGCACAACATCTTCAAGTCCTGTTTCAGTTTTACACTATTTGCAGCGCAATGAATTGAGCTATGTAGATCAATGACATGATGTGGATAGATTTTTGGCAGCACACGCTATAACGCTTTTGACGAAGCGACAGCCAAGTTTAAAGCTTGCAGCTACGAATTTGATAGAATACCATATACCATATTAAGGTGAAGAAAGAATTTTTATTTTGAATTTCTAATTTTGATGATTAATACTTCATTTGAATGACAGAACCACTCCTCTCTGAAGCAATTGTTTTTAGCGCTTTATGTTCTTTCCCGTGGAGTATTTACAATAAAGCAACTACCTTATACCCCCATTAATTATGGATCAATTCCAACATTTACAGTAACAACATTTCCATAGTGAATCGGGGCCTGACAATTAAAGTAAACAATAATAAACAACGTAATTAAGTCCGGATCATTTTATAAATAATAATTTAAGAATAACAAACCTAGATTTGAAGTCCCTATAAATCATGGTGTGTTTGTATTGCTAGGATATGTCATTTTATCATGATATAATCGTAACGGTAAGAATGGCCGTCCTGCTGATTGCATCTGCATTCGCACGTGCCTGCGGCGAATTTTGATAACATGAAACTAAATAAACAGTAATTATTTAGAAGCTAACTGGTATTGCAAATTTTTGATCAGAATTACACGGGGTAATCAATTTAATCAAGTTTTAACGTGTTAAATCTTATGGAATTTTTTCCGTTCTTGGGGAATTTCCAATTCGTTCGCAATCAGCTCGGGTGAACCTCGCTGTGTCAGGACAGGTATAGATGTACATTTCGTAAGGTTGCGGCATGTTTATTTATTATCATTTGTTTTAATTGTGTTCGTCCTACTTTTGATCATGTTGCTGCCCGCCCATGCGCTACTTGTGTTCTTAAAACTTCCTAGAGACCGCGCGCAAGTTTTGACTTTGGACACCCGCGATGCATGAAGACCACTAGTACTGTCAGGGATTATATGCAATTATCGAGTAAGTGTGCACTCAAGGATGAATAAGTGACCGGCCCATGTTGATTACTGGTACAGTACACTGTGTTGCCTTTCATCTCTAACGACATATCCATAGGTGGTCTACTACACAATACCCAAGTACAAGAGAGCACTTAGATCGGCTTGATGGCGGCAACTAATGTCAACCCTTATCATGATCATCGAGTTGCATTCGACGCCTTGGTGAGATAATTAAATATCAACTGCCAACCAAATCGATTTTCTTGCAAATCACTTTTGATCGTTAAGACAAACTCGGGCAAGATTTCAATTACCTTTTCTGGTAGAAAAAATCGAAATCCGCATGTTGTTCCGCATGCAAACGGAATCTGCACGGGAAGGCAAAATCCGCGCATAACAGGTCATTTTTCTTTTCCGCGATCGCTGATTCTCCCGACCCTGTAAAATGCCATTAAAAACCATTTCTAGAGTACATAGCAATTTGGAAAAGAGTTGCAAAAAAAAATTTTGGCCTCGGCAACCCGAAAAAAAAAAAACCCCACTTTTTTGAGCCGTGTGGGCATAATTATTGTTAGTGCCCTTCTCACCTAATCTGCATCATGTGCCTTATTTTGTTATGTACTAAAGCCATTGCTAAGGTATAATGTAATTATCGACATGCTGAGTATCAAACCTATTATTGTTTGAATCCCCACATCTCTCTAAACACAGTTGCTTAAAGTAAACTTTTTCAGTGTCAATTTTTGTTTATCATATTTTTATTAATGTTGAATTCCTATTTTTCCCTGTAACATTTACACAATCCCATTACCTGCCTTTGGACATGGAGTAGATCAATTGTGTCTCTCTGTAAAATTACCCGACAAACATAACTATGCTTGCACTGGGGTTATATGTGTCCGAAATATTCACACACTTGTTATTTGCCAACAGTATGGAAGAAGTGAGGTGTTGATGAAACTTGGATTATTACCCCACCGGAAAATTAAGTCGAGAGTGACGGAGTGGGGGGGGAGGTAGGAGTGGGGAGGGAGGGGGGGTTATGGGGGGATGGATGGTGGGGGGATTCGCCCCTTTTTTCTTTCTTTTTCCTGTTGTTACTATATCTAACTTTTGTTTCAGATCACATGAACGGGCCAGTCACGCGTGGAAGGGGACCAGTCCTTCACAAATTCAAAGTTTTGGGTGAGTGAGCTATGTGAAAGTATTGGAGTTCTCAGTGAAGGCTAATTAACACGTAAACTATGTAAAGCAGTAAGCAACGTCTGGAACAAGTGCGGAACTTGGGACTGGGTTCCAGGGAAATCTTACTAATTTTTGAGGGAAATTGTAGCCATGTCAATAAGAAATACATAAGAATTGAAGGAAATTTTGTAATCTTGAAGTAGAGGTGGGCTATAGAAGGTCAAGTTGAGATCCTAACTTTCGAACACAGGCTCATTTTAATGACTTTTAATGAATCACCCGGATCCCAACTTTTCGAGGAAAACATGAAAAAAATCTAAAACCAGGGTGCCCCCTCGAAGAAATCCAAAATGCCGCCAAATTGTCAAAAATTTATTTTGACCATAACTCGGTTTATTGTTGTCAATTTTGCTTAATTTTTGGTGAATACCCATGTTTTGGGGGTATTAGGAATCACGCTAGGCACTTTCATCTCACCACTCAGCCTTTTGTTTTTTCTTGAAAATGCCGTTTTTGCTTAAATTGTCTCTGAGGGCGCTTTCCCCTAATGCGCATCCGATTGATAATGGATTTACATTCGAAAAAGTTTGAAGAGAATTTTATTACGAACAATTGCTGAAAATTTTTGACTTGGTTGTTGTTGTGGCGGTTTTTTACAACTATAGCTTTTTATGTCAAAAAATGCCCTCCATTGGAACCTACACGTAAGAAAGTTCGTTGGCCCCTGTATATTCCAATGAACGTTTTTTTGGGGTCAAATTTTAAACATTGATGCCATGGGAAAATGGTAAGTGCTACACAGCGTCTAATTTAAAAAAAATGATGAATTAAACCATTCTGATGATGGCCCACCAGTAAAATTTAAAATTTGATAGAGTATGTACTTTTGGGAAAAGCGCCTCGCAGTCCAATTTTTAAGCGCTAAAACTGACCCTAACGAGAAAACGAAAAAGTCGTGGTGAGATAGACGTTGCATAGAATGATCCTTGCAGGCCAAAAAACATGGGTTATTGCCACAAAAATGAAGGTGATTAAACAAAACTTATCAAGTTATGGTCAAAAATATGATGTTTTGGCCAATTGGCGGCCATTTTGGATGGTTCGTTGGTGCACCCTGGTTTTCGCACTTTTTAAATGTTTTTTCTTCGAAAATGGGATAAGCCATAATTTAAAGTCATCATTCTAGGCCGTGTTCGAAGTGATCTGAAACTAGCCCCAAAATATGACCCTCTATAGTCCCACTTCTAATGTTAAGGTAAAATTTGATTGTGTTCCCGGGAAATTTGGCCTTTTCCAAGCCATGGCCTTAAGGTATGTTCATACTTCCCTGGACGGCATTGCTGTGCAGGATATTGACTGCAATGTCCGTCCCACTTCCGGCTGCTGTTCTAAGCGATTTACTGGAGGTCAACTCGGGGTCACAGCAGGTACAGGTTTGCGTACAATACAGTAAACTTACGGAAGGATTGCAGGAAAAATGGCATACTGCACCCCACGGCATCTTGATACATCAATGAGTTAATATAATTTTAACTTTGTTAAGTACTGCAATTGCATTGAGTATAGTGCAGTGATGGCAGTAACAATTTTGGTAGGGCTTTGCAATGCATTCAATACAGACAATGAATTTCTTCAAGTAGATAAATCTTCGTGTTTTGTGTAAAATTGCCATTTGCGTATATGAAAGAAAGGTTGAGCCTAAAGCCTTCAGTTGAAGTTATTAGCAATCAAATTACTTAATAGATTTAACTGAGGGTGTTACAAGATTAGATGGAAGCCATGTAAACCTTTTTGTGAGATTGTAATGGAAGTGTGTCTTACAAAATAATAGGTTAAGGTGAACAGGACAGACCTATGTACACAGGATGGAGTGCCCATCTCTCTTCCAAAATTGATTAGGCAGACTTCTAACACTAAGATGTTGCTGTAGGGGCATCGCTACACCACCTCTACAAGGAGTCTTGTGCCTTCCCAACAGTGAATAATGCTTGTTACCCAGGCTGGTTGCGGCCAAAGCCTCATTCATTATAGGACCTCACCAAAAATGTCAACAGAGGAAATACAGCAATTACAGATGCAAACCACAAACCGATGTGGGTGCTTTGATGTGGGTCGGTCATGGGTGTTCCCCATGACCTACATACGGACCTCGTCTTGTCGTTTATTATTAACACAAAAAAAATCAGAAATAACCCTTCCAGTGGAGTTGATTCTCCAACTTCAACGGTTTTGGAATGAGAAAATATTCCTTTACAACATATAAAAAATTCAGAATTTTTCGCCAAGATTTCACTTTACGTGTTAAACCAATGGCGAGTCTGAAATTGGGGGGGGGATTCTTGGCTGCCCTCCCCTGCTGTTACCCATTTGTATACCTGGGTAGAGAGGAATAATTGAGGTTAAGCGTCTTACTCAAGGGTTGCAACCACATTGGGCACAGTGGGGCTCAAACCCCCTCTTGTATGAGTCAGGGCTTTATCCACTGGATCACATATGCCCTACGAAAAAAATGGTACTAAGTTCTTCACTATACAAATACGGGAATTAATCTCTGACGAGTGTATTACTAAAAGAATGCTCAAGCAATTAATGCTAACATCCTTGTTTTTCACAGAGGCAATTTTGAGGATGATGCATTTAAGCCAGGAGATAATGTATGGACCAATCCACCAGCTGAAACAGAAAATAATAGTAAGTTCATTTGTATTCTTAGTAAAATGGTGGCACCAGTAGCTAAACATAAGTTACACTCATGACTGTTTCTATTTGCCAACTGCTGGACTTGGCTTTTTCTGTGGCCATTGGCAGTTACAGAACTTCTTTTTTTGGGAGCAATTAAGAAAAATCAAGAAATTTGTGCACAATTAAGCATTGTTTTGATTTTCCCTAGTGGAAAAATAGGTGGTTTAGGCTCGACTGCGAGGAGAGCAGGCAATAAACAAGTTAAAGCATCCCAGCGATTTCCAGCATGGACGCAGCCATTTTCTAAAGTATGGCAGTGGTTTCTTTGCGTTTAATTTCATCACAGAGGTGTAGCTTAATATGTTGTTCTTTGCTTTGCAATAAGTATAAAAACCTGATAAAACACTCATAACATGTGTGTGAATTTTTTGCTGAGGTGGTGGTGCTGACAAGTTTTAGCACCCCCACATTTTCGTACAGAGTGAACTGTATTTGCCAAATGATGTGCTGTGACTTCGGGCTCTGATAGCCTGCTTCTAGCAAATAGCAAAAACATGGAAATCAGAACTTGCAAGGGTTATTGTAGCACAGTCCAGGGGTTAAAGGGTTTAAATTAAATTTATTTACCATAAAGTTTGTGGTCAAACATATACATATCAACTGTTATACTAGAGCCATGAAGTAGATTAATTAGGGATTCCTCTATGCTGAAAACGTGGTTCATGCATTAACAATGATGCTAACATTACACTCGCTATATTTGTGGAGCCACACAACCATGTTGTGGAGGGCTATGTGATCATGCATGCATGTTGGACTGGATTGCCTGCCTGGAGGGCTATAGATGTCTAAATGCGGCAGAAGAGAAAAAAACAATCACTCCCATGACAAAACCAAATAGCCAAATAAACTTGAAACAGTGATAGAACATGAGGTCGTGCACTGTATGCTTTTTGGACAGTTTATGATTATTAATGAGCTCATTTGATATTCAATAAAATATGATTTGAAACGTTGAGGGAGGCCATCTTAATTACGCACCATATTATTCTTGTTGGTCTTGAAAAAAAGGCAGAGGGCACAAGCTTACTTTCTGATGAACCTGTGGGTATCATGGTGAATCATTCCAGCACAAGATTATCTAAAGAGAAAGATAGGACACTCCCCCTTGCTGTGTAACGGAAGTGGACTTTGATAGGGAAGGGGCCCCCCCACAAGGGTCTGGTAGGTAAAATGACAACATCGCCTATTTCACTGTGGCGCAAATGGCAGAAAGTAAAAGAAGACAACTGTATTTTGTGCGGTGCTTACATTAATTTCAGAATTCATAGGGAATTTTCATTTTGTAAAATTCCTAAAAGACAAAGGAAAGACAAAATGTTAATATGTTGTGACTTGACTTAGCATTATAGGAACATTAAGAAATCGACAACCTTGTCCCTTTGTCCACCAAAAACGTGCTTACGTATTAAACCAGCTGCGAGTTCAAAACCGCGGTCTGCTGGCCCCCGGTCTACTTGCTACGTTGAGAATAGCACATCTTGGCGTCTGGTAGGAATTTGCTGACGTAGGAGCGTTACATCGTTTGCCGTACAACATAGGGGGAGTGTCTATCTTCCTTTAGCTTCTTTGCTTCCAGCAACCATAAACTGACAAATTCAGCACAGTGGCCTATGGGACCATGGGAAACAAGCCATTGCTCATAAGACAAAACCGCAAGATCGGAATCAACTCAATTTTGTGAATACATTTTTCTCAAGGATATCTAGTGAGCAATGAATAAAAACAAGGTGCTGATGCACATTTAAATATCAATATGAAGATATGGCCGCTGGCCACAAAAAGTTTGAAAAAAATAGCACGTTTTAAATCAGCAGTACTCCTTTTGTTGAGCCCTTCCTGACCACAAAAGATTGAATCGAATGCACCAGGCATCCAGAAGTGCGAAGAACCGCTGTACGTCCTAATTCACTTTGTGTGCATCGCACTTCTGGAACTTGCGTGCATTGCGTACAGATGCATTCAACTGTGGATTCATCACCGATTAACAATGTGAACTCATGTAGTCAAGAAATGTGGGGATTTGTTTAATAATTATCTAGCTTGTGAGGCCATGCTTGGTTTGACTGGCACATCGTGTTTTAGCTTGACACGTCATAGCCAGGGCCAAGCCGGGGCTATGAGACTAAGTCATTTAGATTATTCGCCAGGGGTTTCGACGCCAAAAAACGGTCGGGAAAAAAAGTTTTTAAATACTTCACTTACCGACCTCCTTTTTGGTATATTCCGACTCCTTGGGTGTTATTATCACGAATAGAAATTATTAGGGACAAAATAAAGCAATACTGAGGTATTATGAAACAGTTTTCTACAAGTTTAGTTTTTGAGTGTAGAATTGTAATAAGGGCAAATTTTAGTTCTACTGCAGGTTTTGCCTTCAATTTTCTTTTCATTTGGCGCAAGTAGTTATTGACGCCAAAACATACTCGTTAAGTACACTGACATAAACTGCACACAGGTTACAAACAAATAAGAATCAGTTGTCAAGTGAGTAAATGCCAGTTTAAAAATGGTGAGTGGACCCCGTAATAGCTTTATACTAATGCTCTGACCTAGTACACGACCACAACCCACATATGAGTGTTTCGTGTCTAGTCAGAGCAACCGGACTACTGTGTTTATGAATGTTATCAATACTGTTTGTGTTGTAACTTGTAAATACAAGATGTTCCATGTTTGCTAATCATCCGGTATGGCTTGCTTTCAGCGGGGGATAATTCCATGGGGACGGAGACTGGGGTGCTGAAGACTGGAGTGGAGATGTGGATGTATAAGTCCACCCTGGCATGAAAATATATATTTTTTCCAAAGCCACCTATTCCTTGTCAAAGGATTAGAATGCTCTGCTTACCAGTCTGTAATGCATTAAGTTCATGAAGAAGTCATCAAAAAAACTTTTGATCATTTTATGGTTACACAAAACTTCAAAAAGTAGAAAAGAAAATGCCGTTTGTGCACCAACAAAAATTAAGGCAAGTCAGGGCCAAATTGCAGTTTCAAGTGTGGCAAGAACGAAAACATGAAACATCACACAAGTGTTTTGGTATGGCAAAAACTTTAAGTGGACATAGTTGTGCCTAATTAAGATTTGTCCATGCTTAACTCCAAGATGCAATTAAAGCTTAGACATTTTACAATCTACGGAAATAATGATCTTCAGGGATCACAACTTACAAAGGTGTGTGAAATTTGTAGTCGTAATTTACTTCAAATTGTTCATTAGGTTTTGGCGGCATTGTTTTTTTTAGTTGTGTAGTTTTGTCGCTTTGCTCTTTGTTTCACTCTTACATCATTATATTTATAACACTTACAGCGGTATCATCAAAGGGTCTACCCTCCACCTTATGCTTTTTGTATTTCTGTTCAGATTCTATCATTTCATGTTATTCATTTTATTTTCGGCAGCGCGAGCAAACGCTTTTCTCTCTCTCTACCTGTTTATGTGGTTAGCTCCTGTAGTTAGTGTGGAGAGGTCTTGTTGTGTTATTAATGCAAAATTTCTTGTAAAACACTTTCTTTTGTCATGTTCTTAAGAGCTTAAATGGCCGCAGTATGATGCCGGGAAATCTGTAACGTGATGTGTCCTTGCAGTCAGGGCCAACAATTTGGTGTGTGGTTAGATATGCGAGGTCACCATCTTCAACCGCCACAAATGAACCCCTTCAACTGTTCGACGGTGGCAGGTTAACCTGCGGTGGATGCCACCTGGTTGCATAGTCCCGCCCACACGACTGCAGTCGTTTAAGCTCTGTTGTGACCATGTCCTGCATGCTCGGAGGGTATTGGTGGTGTTGTTTATCCCCCCCCCTGCCTTAATCCATAGTGTGTTAATAGATTAAAGTGATAATGCTCCCAAACTCACAGTAATATGACCACTTACACACCGCAGCTCCGCCCATTCCATCTCTAGCTAAACACGTACTGATTTTGTTGACGATTTATTCGCTCGGATCGGCCATTGAAACGCGCGGCCGTACTGAACTACCGCCAACAGGGGGTGTAGGGCAGCCCAATTGGATGACCGCTGTAAGTGAGACTTAGAATTCTTCCGCGTTATCTGTAAAAGAAAGGAGACTATTTCCATCTGTGAAACTTGCAAGTACGGTTTAAATAGTTTCTTTTTAAATAAAAAAGGAAGTGAAAAGTTTAATCACATAAAGTGTTGTAATTTAGATCGAATTGGTGGAATAGCCTTTGTGTCCCAATGTTGGGCTTTCCTTTATATTGAGTTTATCCTAATTACAATTTGGACCAAAAGTCCTAGGTAAAATATGCTTATTTGGATATCAGCACGTTAATTGTCAGAATTAGGGTACAAAAATAATCCTCAGAAGTACAGAAATTTAATGAAACATTGACTTTGTAGGGGTTATGATATGGTCTATGTGCAAAACTACTTCAGAACGTTGCTGAAACAAGAATCTTTCTTGGATATTCTGAACAAAAGAATTTACATGCCCTGTACATGTCACATCTCGGCATACCATTTCTAAAGGTTCCAGAAATATTGTGGAGCAGGAAAAAAATTACAATGTTAGCATTTTTCATCTTCCCTTCTATTCTAAAGGGTCAGAACACAAGATTGTGCGGAAAAAAGCATTGTGTGCCTGGGTTCAAACTGACAACCTTGGTGTTAGCAGAACAATGCTAAACATTTAGCTACATGAGTCATATACCTTGAATATGATTAAAAGCAGTGTTATAGAATACACAGGTTGTTGGTTTAAATCCTGACGAGTGCACATTTCTTGTTCTGTTTTCCCCGCATTCCCAGGTGATGGTATCTCTGGGGAAGGTACAAATTAGTCATTTAGTGTTCAGAGGCTGGTATTCTTAAAGTGATTTTAACTTTAAATCGGTTTTAAACCAGGGTTATTCATCTAGAATGGCCCATGTTTAAGCCAGGGTTAGTTATTCATAAATGACCCAGGTTTGAAGCCAGGGTTAGCAATTCATGAATGACCCATGTTTAAACCAGGATTAGTCATTGATGAATAACCCAGGTTTAAATCAGGGTTAGTCATTCATAATGACCCAAGTTTAAACCAGGGTTAGTCATTAATGAATAACCCAAGTTTAAACCAGGGTTAGTCATTAATGAATAACCCAGATGTTTAAACCAGGGTTAGTCATTAATGAATAACCCAGGTTTAAACCATGGTAGTCATTAATAAATGACCCAGATTTTAACCAGGGTTAGTCATTAATGAATGAACCAGGTTTAAACCAGGGTTAGTCCTAAATGACTTAGGTTTAAAACAGGGATATTCATAAATGATCCAGGTTTAAATCAGGGTTAGTCATTCATAAATGACCCTTGTTTAAACCAGGGTTAGTCGTTAATTAATGAATAACCCAGGTTTAAACCACCTTTTTTTTCTGAAAACTCTGGAAGTGATGTAAAATGTAATTTCTGACCTATTAGTATATTGTAGGGAAAAGAGAGAAAAAGAAAGGGTCCATTCATGAAGAACTTAACCTGGTTTAAATTTAGGTTTGAAGTTATGACTCCTTTTGAGAATACAGCCCAAGAGACCTAAGTAGCATATTTTCAAAGTTAGTATTTTTTGCTGTGAATGAAGTGGTCTGTTTAGTTCTTGGGTTAACATGTTTGGTGGTACCATTTTGGTGGCAAACTCCGACTGATCATGTGGTTTCGCTAAAGCTTCCCCATGGAATGTCAGCCATCAATTTTTGAGAAACCGTAGTATCAATCTCAGTTTGTCACTCAGATGTGTCAAAAATAACTTATGGATCTACACATTTCCTAGGATATTGATAAACAATCTCTGAGGGATGATGTTAGAGTATTTTCAAGAGATAAGTTTCTAGCATGTTGATTATGGGACCAAGTAAAATATGAGAGGCTGGACTTTGGTAAAATTGGTAAAAAAGTATAGTGTATTGCCAAACTGCATGTGATTTGAACTGTTTTCAAAACTTTTGTCAATTTCATAGTAATTAGAAACATACATTTCCTTTTTGAAAATGAGTGCTGATATATTCCATAATACAAAATTGCTGTATTTATTAATCACAGTTAACAGAGAGCAAGGTATTTATGGCATCATCAACACCGCCCTCAACGACGCCCATAACTCTGGATAGCATCGAGTCCCAATCAAATGCAATGCCCCCTCCCTCAAATCTCACAGGAAACTCTTCTCTCAATGCCCCTGTCTCCATGAGTCCTGGGTCATCCCTGTCGGCAGGTACGGCAGGTCTGGCACCCTCCTCTGGAATGCCACAGTCAACAACAATGCCGGAAATGTCTCGTGGGTAAGTCAAGCATGCAGGTCAAGCGATTATCACAGGGGTTCTCAATAGGCAGCCAGCGGGCCAAATCTGGCCCGCCAACCATTGATTTTTGGCCCTTGAGTTGCTCAAAAATATAGAGGGAAACATAAGAAATTCAAATGTATTTGGCCCTCAAGCAGGGAACTTTCAATTATATTCAATATTCTCTGGCCCTTCAACCAAAATAATTGAGAACCCTTGGATTATAATGTCTGTTCTAGTTTTTAGCCAGTCAAAGGCTCTACATGGTTACCATAGCAACTAAACTAAATATTATATACATTTATTTTTGAGACCTTGCAATATGGACTTGATATATTTCCAAACTTCTCAAGTAACTATTTTTGCCAAAGGCATAAAAAGTAATTGCATGTCTTGAGTACAGTACAAGCTTTGGAATGGAGACCCTTAAATATTACGTTATTTTAGCAGAAACTTTAACAGGTGTATTTGTCACAACTGTGTTTTGGACTTGAAAAAGGACCGGGACATAATGAAATTTGTCACACATGACCATGCTTGTCAAATTTGGCAGTCACAATTAGGCCAAAAAAAAATATTGTTGTGTTGCCCTCCGCGACCGACCCAAAATCCCGAAAATCTCGGGTCGGTAAAAAAAAAAAAAAAAAAAACAAAGGCTCTACATGGTTACCATAGCAACTAAACTAAATATTATATACATTTATTTTTGAGACCTTGCAATATGGACTTGATATATTTCCAAACTTCTCAAGTAACTATTTTTGCCAAAGGCATAAAAAGTAATTGCATGTCTTGAGTACAGTACAAGCTTTGGAACGGAGACCCTTAAATATTACGTTATTTTAGCAGAAACTTTAACAGGTGTATTTGTCACAACTGTGTTTTGGACTTGAAAAAGGACCGGGACATAATGAAATTTGTCACACATGACCATGCTTGTCAAATTTGGCAGTCACATTTATGATTAGAATACTGTTGATAATTGCTTCACTAAGTTTTGCTTTTGAAATCAGTCCAAAGAGATTCAGAATGATACCCCAGTACAGAACCCCTCCCAAATTACAGAAAGGTCTGCAAATATGCACTTATTATCAGCTAATTCTTTTACAGAATCAGTCTTGCAGAACTGAAAAAAAAAAAAAAAAAAAAATCGGTCCGAATGGACCATGGCAGTCGGTTTGCGCATCTGAGGCAATAAGTGTACTGCGGGACCTGGGATTTCGGCGTGTTTCAATTGTCAAACTAAACACCAACATTGAAGAAACATTTTTCTAATAGATATTTGAATGCTCCTCTTACGTATTTAGCTGGATTTTACATGAATAGCAATCACTTTCTGGAGATATGAGTTTAAAAATTTAAAAAAAAAAAAAAAAACCCGACCGACCGACCTTCCCGATTTTTTTTTTTTGCCTTATGATTAGAATACTGTTGATAATTGCTTCACTAAGTTTTGCTGTTGAAGTCAGTCCAAAGAGATTCAGAATGATACCCCAGTACAGAACCCCTCCCAAATTACAGAAAGGTCTGCAAATATGCACTTATTATCAGCTAATTCTTTTACAGAATCAGTCTTGCAGAACTGTTTGCCAAACCAGCATCAGCACCGCCTGTTAACAACCAACCATTGGGTGGATCTGCAGGCCTCGGCTCCAGCCCAGGCATGGGAAGCAGCAACAGCATGGGTGGTCTAGGAGGCACCAGCGGCCTTGGAGGTTCAACTGGTCTCGGAGGGAGTAGTGGTCTAGGCAGCGTCGGAGGAGGGATTAGTGTTGGCGGCATAGGTACCTCAGGGATGGGTACTACGGGTATTGGAAGTGCGGGCACGATCGGTACGTCATCTGGAATCGGCGGGAGCATGGGAGGATCGACGGGATTGGGGAATGCTATAGGTAGCTCAGCTGGAATGGGCTCAAATAGCATGGGAGGCGGCTCAAGTAGTATCGGAGATACGTTGAGTCAGAGGCAGACGAGCAGCAGTGTGTTCAGTGCGTATGTGGATCTCAAGCCGCCACAGCCGCCTGTGTCGGAGCCTAGTAAAACAGCCGGACAAGTGCAACAGGTGAGTAAAAGAAGTTAGGCAAGGTAGAGGATGGGGGACCTGTAGCTGTGTTGGTTTAGTTAGTTTCCGGAATTGAGGGTCATCCTGCCGGATTCTGGCGCGTGCGCTGTGACCAGCTCTAGTGCCGGGCGCACCGATAATTTTTTTTGTGGTATCAAGGAAGTTAAGGTATGCCAGCTAACAATTGATGGTGCATAGTTTAGCTTGGTAAGTATACATGCACTCGGTGATAACACTCTCAGTAGAGAGGGGAATCTTTGCCAAATTGCAGGCATTAATGGTGGAAGTGAAGTTTGAAATTGAAATATAGAATAGTAGATGACCCTGATTTCCTAGTTAAAGGGGCTCTTTGTGATTCTAGCATCATTCGTTTTGTTTATGGTTCAGCAGATATGCTCAAAAATATTGATTCTGATGATGCTTTTCATGTTATGAGCAAATGTTTGTATGATAAGGCCCCCATTGGTATTGCAGTAAGCTTTGTCCATTTATGGAAGAAAGAAATTGCTCTTTTCTTACAGAAATGACTTGAGAGATGGTACCCATACATTACTTAGGCCAAGAGGAGGTATAGTGTTCTGCCCACAATGCATTTTGTCCAACACAATTTTGGCACTGGTTGTCACATGAATTTGTAGTGACATAAAGTACATTAATGAACAGAACTCATTCCAATCTTGCAATTTAAGTAATGCAAAAGCTGTATTGGAAGAATTGCATTGTGGGAAGAACACTATACCTCTTACTTGGCTCAATTGTTTGGAAGACATAAAAATCTCAATGTTTGGGGAGTAAGTTGGTGGGACGAAGCTGTGGATAATGAAATGCCCTTTTAAATACACTGCTTTTACATGTAGATTCTTTTATAATGACAATGTATGACATGACAGACACATTGCTGAGAGCTTTCAATCAAAACTGGTCCTTTCTGGATTTTTTAATCTGAACACTTCCATATTTTTCAGCTTGGTGGAGCGCCCCCAGAGCCTCCATCAGCAACAGTTCCTGCATCACAGCTGACGACCAATCAGCAGCCAGCTCAGCAAAGGGTGCAGTCACAGACGCCATCAACAACAAAGCCATCCAAAAAGAAACTACCACCGCCATCGACAAAGGTAAGTGCTTGGACACCTTTACTGTGGGTTAGTGAATACAAATTCTTTTTGAAGATCATGATCAAATATTCATTAAACAGATAAAGTGAAAATGGAGTAGGTGACGAAGTGGTTTACACCGGAGTAATTCAGAATTTGACTGAGTTGGATCGTGGCATGTTGACATTAAAACCATAAACCACACTGTTCAGTTTGATTTTAGCATTTCTTGGAATTGGATTTACAGCCAGAAACATACAAGAATGAAAATTTTGTAGTAGACTGCTTCCACTAAGTGTGTGATTTTTCTTGTTGGAAGTGAACATAAAATATAATGTATTGGAAGTTGATAAGCAGGAGTCACAAGTAATCCAGAACCGTGATCAATGTTGACAATCCAACCTCCGTGATGTCACAGAGCGTGTATTGAGTCAATCCCACAATGCACCAGTTTTGGGAAATTTCACCTCAATAGGGTCATGTGATCCCACCAAAATCCTATTCTTAACACATAAAAACCTTAACTTTTACACTCATTTTAGCCCCCAAAGCATTAGTATTTAAAGGAATTTTCAGCATGATCATGAAATGTTTTGCGGTCCCCTAACTTCTTGAACACTTTAATCCCTAAGTCATATTGCAATGCATTATGGGATTGGTTTAAAACACAACACAAGTTCACGAAGGAAGAACAGCTGAAACATAAACAAATGGTGTTTTTCTCTTACTAATAGATTCCCGCTTCTGCTGTGGAGATGCCGGGTCCTGTGCCAGCGAGAGGGTTAGGTGTGTTGGATGTACAGTTTGGTACTATGAATATCAACATGGAGCCGTCGTTGCCGGACTTTGAGGTACCGGTGGGATCAATATCATCTGCCAATGTGCCCAGTACATCACTGGCTGTAACAGTGTCACTGTCCTCAGATGCTTACAGGTGAGTTGATGGCAGGCCTCGACAAATCGGACAGTCCGATTGCCCGGCGCACTGCAAAATTCTCTCGGGCAATTAAAATCTTATACCACCCTATCCGATTGGGCTAATAAAATATTTTGAAGAAAACTGGTTTACTTTAAATTTGTAAGTTCATATTTTATATGATTTTGATATTAAATTTGTACTTCTGTACCACTTTGTGCAATAGCCGAAAGTTTTTAATCCCCCGGCTTGAAAGCATAAGGGGATTATGCTAGCAGTCAATGCGGCGGCGGCGGCGTCCCCACACAATCTTTGAGACGCGATAACATGAGACCCATAAGGGTTATGGTCATGTAACTTGGGTGGGTGGGATCGGACTGCCATGCCCCCTTCATCTGATTATATGCTGGCAATGGCATTTCGAATTGGTTACCTAATTTGGCATAATTATGATTTAATTTTGGGGTTTTACACCAACACAATCTTGTGAACGCGATAACATGAGACCCATAAGGGTTATGGTGATGTAACTTGGTGGGTGGGATCGGACTGCCATGCCCTTCATCTGATTAGATTATGGGCATGGCATATGCTAATTAGGTACCTAATTTGCATAATTAATGAGTTAATTTGGGGTTTTACACCAACACAATCTTGTGAACGGGATAACATGAGACCCATAAGGGTTATGGTGATGTAACTTGGTGCGTGGGATCGGACTGCCATGCCCTTCATCTGATTAGATTATGGGCATGGCATATGCTAATTAGGTACCTAATTTGCATAATTAATGAGTTAATTTGGGGTTTTACAAACTATCTGAAGATCCATAAGTCCGATTTTTATGAAACTTGGTGGGTGGGATCGGACTGCCGTGCCCTTCATCTGATTAGATTATGGGCGTGGCATATGCTAATTAGGTACCTAATTTGCATAATTAATGAGTTAATTTGGGGTATTTTTACCCAAAAAGCTTGTGAACAACTTGTTACAAAATAAGAAAAATCACAAGGGTAATGACATTTGCAGCTGATTATTTAAAAATTTGTAAACCGCTCCCGCCAGGGGGATTTAGCGGTTCGAGAACCGCGACGTGTATTTTTGATGTAAAGAGGGTACAGGTTAAATTGAAGGTTGATCCTTGGAGTCAAGTCCTGGGGTGGATTTAACATAGATTTCAATCCATTGTACGACTCATCGTAAACAAATGCATCATAAGTTACTGTTAGAAATCCATAATACTTACAATGAGTTTGACTTAAGATGGGTTTACAATGCATCGCAAGTCTTGGTGAAATCCACCCCCCGGTAGCTCATGGCCACAGTTCCCATGGAAGGTCTGGGATAATCAATCAATGTAGTAAACATTGTGTATTGTAATCTTGTCCCATTGTGCCAAATCCATATGTGATGTGATCTGGGAAAGCCCGGCACATGTCGCACATGACAGTTTTGAAAAAATAAAGAAAATAGCTTAAAATCTGTTATAATGTACTTTATTTTTTGTCAGATTGTATAAGGCGTATCTTTTGATGTATCAAAGAAGAAAGAAGTAAACAGTTATGGAAACTTAATATTTCAAACGCTGCAGTGATAGTAAAAACTCAAAATATAAATTTCCCACCACGTGGCGGGTTTTCCCAGATCGCATCACAAATGGCTATAATTCTGTTGAGTCAGTTGATTTCATATAATGCAGTTTTTGGATGCAAGTGGTTGTCTGAATTTGGAGTAACTGTAGATAATCCCTCATTGTTCTGGGTGATTTAAATTCAGACTATTTGCCCAAATGTAGAATCTTCAGTTTTCAGTGTTTGTAAAGGCATTCATTTTGAACATGTTTCAGCAGAATATTTAGCTACGTATTTTAAAATGACTCTCTCTGTAACTTTGCAGTGTCAGTGAACCATCAACTACAGCCAGCCATCTATCGTATACAACAAAAGTGAGTGAATCCTCCTACCCAGCAGCGCCTAGTATGAATACCACGCTGATGTCCAACAGTACTAGCACCACGACTATTGCTGCAGGGCTGGACCAAACATCGCGGTCGGTCTATACTCAGAATGCGCAGACCAGACAGGTTGGTATATCACACATCTGTTATTTTGACAAAAGGGCAATTCTACGGTAACAGAAGGACATTTTGACTCTGTTTTTGGACTTTCAAATCAGTACAAAATGAAAGGATTTTATTACAATGTCAAATACACGCTGTAGAAGTGCCACGTAATAGGATTCGTTGTCTCGGCAATCGGTCCAAACAAATGACGGGGCTTATAATGGGGGGAATTCAAATCTTTCATTGTATGGCATGTGTCTTGCACCCTGTGATTTGTTTGGACCGATTGCTGGGGCAACGAATCCTATTACGTGTCACTTCTACAGCGAATTCTATGCATGCTACTAGTTTATAAAATTACCGCTACTTTTTTCAACAACTTTTCGTTAATGAATGAGCTTGGTAACGGAAGGATGCTATGGGTGTCCTTCCGTTACCATGCTCATTAATACGAAAGGTGTTGAAAAAAAGTGGCAGTAATTGTGTAAACTATTATTATCTTGGTACCTGTTTTGCACCTACTTTTGAACATTGGACCAGAATAAATCATTATACACCTTGGAGAGTTCATTGGAAGCCCTTTCAGTTTCGTAGTACTTGACATAAGCATCATGGCATAACATGGCATAGCATAGAAATCCTGCAAGATGTCATAATTATTTGTGGGAAAATTGACTCTTCTTGTTGTAATTTGCCTGCAGAGCCATGATGTAGGAATTCTTTTTTTTTTTTTTTTTGAAAAAATATACTTATTCTTTAACAGGTTTTCCTGTAATTGATTAATGATTACTTAAATATTTCCATTTTTTTGCAGATGACACCAGATCCAATTCCCTTGCCAACACAAGATCTGAAAGGAAACACGTATATGCAGACTCAAAAGCCCTCCCCAACACCTATGGACAGTAAGTGTACTACCCACTGGGAACTGAGTGCTGACATAAGCTTACTGCAGTGTTTGTAAAAGAAGTCTTTGAGCAATGTACTTAACATCAGCACTGCAGGCATAGAATGCCTTTGGCACATCCTGAAAAATCATATTTTATGTGACCTTGTTAATGGCCCCACCCATCATTACCCAGTAGTTATGCCCTACTGATTAAATTCAGGGGCCCTCAAGCTCTTGGCAGGATGGAGGCAGGCTTTGAATTACCCAGGTGCACACATGCACAGGTGCATGTAGCTTTCTCTCTGTGCATGTAACTTTTGTATCCTGCATGCACAAGTGCATGTAAATTTAAACTTTGTGAATTCATAAACTATGCAATTTTAGCTTATTTCATAGAAAGTCACTGAAATGCTGAAATGATAAAATTTGAGCCTACTGGTAATAGTCTAAACGAGTCTGATATGAATAAAGGTTAGCAGTAGCACCAATCCATGTTTACATAAGCCTGTGCATTTAACTTTTACATTGTGCATGTAAATTTTTGAAGTTACATGCACCGGTGTATGTAATTTGAAGCCTGGATGGAGGGTAATTTTGCATAGGTTGAGTGGTGTATGTAGTGTTTTTTTTTTTTTTATCTGAAATACTCTCCTTTTCAAATAATTTTGATAGGTATGCAGGTTCCAAGTTTCAGGCTTTGCCTAGACCTTGTAAAGAGAGAAGCATTTTTAGGCATTGTTGAAGCAGCTTCAGGTATTTCTGTCAGAGCTTGCGTCGTGGCTGCTTATGTAATGGCTGGTCTGGCTTCTGAGAGCAAGCAAATAAGAGTTCAAGAAAGAGGAATTTTGGCTTACATGTTGAGCGGAAAGAGGCAGGAACAACAAATGGTTTGTTTTGCATTCCATAACAACACTAAACTATTTCCCGGGTTTTCCGCCCTTTCTAGGTTTGGGTTCACACCAACAGTTTGACGAAAATAATATTGAATAATCTGGCCAGTAACAACAAAAATGTCTCTCCCAACCCCTGGAAAACAAAAGCTCTCTGAAATCTAATGTGTTCCTCATTTGAATTTTTGTCTTTTTGCAGCAAAACCAGACAAGCAGCAGCTATCCAACACGCCGGGTTCTCACGCACCGAGTCACACGACGCCGTTGTCAGCGCTAAGTCTCATCCATCCAGTCTTGCATCGTCGTATCATCAAGTGGTTATGTCATCGGGCAGTATGCCTTACGGGCGTAGGCCATCAAGCGAATGTCAACAAGCGGTGTATGTATCGGTGTTATGTCGTCAAGCGCTAGTCTTCATTCGCAGATGGGCTCTTGTCGTCGCACGCACCTAGTCATCAGTCGCATCTCTCGGTTCTTCGAGACAATGAAAGTGATTAGTCGAATTATGAATGAAGCTGTCGGATTGATCCGATTGATGAGGTTTTACATGCATGATGCTGTTTACATAAGATACGCGTAAGGAAGCAGGACATTAACCTGTTGGATAGTGAATGGCATAATATTATAGGCTACTGACTCATTTGATGATCTGGTTTGTGAGAGGTCGGGCAAAAAAGGCATTAGTCACGCCAAATCAAAATTCAGTTTTCATTGTCAGTTTTTTTCTTTTTCAAGCTGAAAACCCCCATTTCAATTACACTTGCGGTTCTAATTCTGGTAGTGTAGCTCAAAAATAGAAATACAAAGGTGAACATTAAAAATTGGCATATCCTCAAAATCAATATTGGAACAAAAGACTCATTTATTTTGCTCACATTATATTATACTTCGCTGAAGGTAAAATCACCTACCCCAACAAGTGATTTTATCTTAAAAAATGTAAATGAACTTTCATTCAGTGTCAAAAATTGTGTCACCACTGCTTAGAATTGCTCTCAAATAAGAGAATTTGTAACAGCTGTGTGATGGCATAAACGTATATTACAACCCTGCAAATTTTCCACTTTGCAAGTGGAGTTGCAATTGTACGGATCAAATTGACTTTGAACCGTACCCTTTAGCATGCCCATATGTTTTGGTCGTTAAAGGTGCCTTCTTCCGATTTATGTGTATTGGTGTTCTCCTTACTTGATATGAGAGCCTGCACTTGCACATACACCCCATCAAGTACCCACCAAACGTCGCTGTCGGAAATCAACTTGCTTTTTATGGTAGAACGCAATAAGCATGATCAAAGCCCACTCAATACTGTGCTCATATTGAATTGTTACCGTTTTTACTCAGCCTACGGAGTATGCAGAGCTATTGTTATTGGCCATGTGTTGACTCTATCTATCTTCTTATCTATCGGTCTGTCTGTCTGTCTGTCTGTCTGTCTGTCTGTCTGTCTGTCGGTCGGTCTGTCTGTCTTCTGTCTGTCTGTCTATCATGTTCTCTCTATCTGTCTGTCTATCTGTCTGTCTATCTGTCTGTCTCTCTTTCTGTCTGTCTGTTCTGTCTTTCTTCTGTCTGTTAACCTTGCCAAATGCTCTTGTTGCCCAACGCTTGGGCCGATTGCAGCGAAAATCGATCAGAATAATCATTGACCCAAGACCCATGTGGGGTTTTCACAGATTTGGGTCAAAGGTCACGTGGTCCGATTAAAGGGGCATTCTTTAAAATCTTAAATTCCTCTTGGCCACAATAATTGGTATAATCACTAGACTTGGGTATAAGACCGCTGACGCAAGGGCCATATGGGGTGTTCACAGATTTGGGTCAAAGGTCACGTGGCCAATTACAAGTGGGGGCCATTCTTTGAAAAGCTAATAATTCCTTCTGTCCTCAACATTGCAAATAATCAACTAGACTTGGTTATAAAACCGCTGGACCAAGGCCCATGTGGTGTTTTCACAGATTTGGGGTCAAGGTCTGTGGGCCAATGAAAGTGGCATCCTTGAAAATTGATAATTCCTTCTTGTGCCACAAATCAATTTTATATCACTTACTTGATGTTAGAATAACCGCTGACCCAAGATCCATATGGGGTGTTCCCAGATTTGGGTCGAATGTCATGTGGGCCAATAAAGGTGCATTCTTTGAAAATCTATAAAGTCCTTCCTTGTGCCACAAATCACTTGCTATAATCACTCAGATTTGGTCATATGAACTGTTGACCTTCAGATACATGGGGTGATGGGGTGCTTGTTCCACAAATCAATTGTTATAATCAATAGACTTGTTCAGAAGAACTGCTGACCCAAGGTCCATATGGGGTGTTCACAGATTTGGGTCAAATGTCATGTGGGCCAATTAAAGGGGCATTCTTTGAAATCGATAAATTCCTTCTTGTGCCCAAATCATTTTTATAATCCCTAGACTTGGTTATAAGCACGCTGACCCCAGGTATCCAATGGGGTGTTTTCACAGATTTGGGTCAAATGTCATGTGGGCCAATTAATGGGCATTCTTTGAAATCGATAACTTCCTTCTTGTGCCACAAATCATTTTTATAATCACTAGACTTGGTTAGCAGAACCGCTGACCCAAGATCCATTATGGGGTGTTCACAGATTGGATCAACAGGTCACATGAGCCAATTTAAAGGGGGTCATTCTTGAAAATCTATAAATTCCTTTGTTGTGGCCATCAAATCAATTGCTTAATCTTCTAGACTTGGTCCAGAAGAAACCGCGAACCAAGGCACAGACAGGGATTTCAAGAGTTGGGTTCAAAGGTCGGTGGGTACACGTCAAGGTGCATTCTTTGAAAATCTATCATTTCCTTATCGTGCCACAAATCAATTCTAATAATCACCAAATGTGCTCAGAAGAACCCGACCCAAGCCCATATAGGGTGTTCACAATTTGGTGAAAGGTCATGTGGGCCGATTAAAGGGGCATTCTTGATGATCTTGAGACGGCGGGCCTTCTCCTAAATTATGCCCTTTGTCCCGTCAAGATAATCTGGTGCAATATTTTCTCACCATCTCCCTCATGATCATTCTATATTTGTATACTATAAATGCAACCAGGGTACTACTCATAACGTCTCTTACTTATGCTCATTGTAACACCTTTTTTTTTTTTTTTTTTTTTTTTTTGTTCACGATTAATATCGCCACAATGGAAATGTTGTGACCCCCGGTGGTGTCAAATAAAGCGAAAGGGAAATAAAATACTATAAATGTAAAACCGGGGGGCTACTCCGAAACGTCTCTTAACTTATGCTCATGTGGGGGACTTTTCAATTAATAGCTGCACAATAGAAAATGTTGCGCCCCCAGGGTGGTGGCAAGATAATACCTGCTGAGCTACTCACCATTGGTGCTCTTGTTTGTTTAATATCTTTGGGAATGAAATGGATTTGAGGGCTCAAATTTCAGGACGGACAATGAGGAAAATATGACCTTTCATCTGATACCAAATCGATACAATTCCGGTAAATCAGGGGGGTCAACCAAAGACATCGGAACACGCACCTTTAAGACTTGTGGTGTGACCTTGCTTTAAGAAGGGCCATGACCCCAAGAGTATCTTTGACCTTGTGAACTGGAAGTTGAAAGCTTTAATTGGGAATGACCTTATAATAGCTTTCACACACCACTGTATCAAAAACTATGTTACCAGCTCAAGTGTTTACCCACACAAACATTTTTTTTTAAGGCTAAATGCAGATTTTTAAATCCCTGAACCCCTGAATAGATTTTGGTGATATCACTTTTTTATCTTTCAGACACCAATTCATATCATTGGCCAACAATGTCATCCTCGCATCCCGGTACATTCAGGATCCAGCAGCGGTTACGGTAGCATCGCCCACAATACTCCCCCCGTCCAGTGGCTTACCATCGGTTGCATTCAAATCTTGGTGGACCTTACACCCATTCCTCTACCGCCTTCCAGTAGCATTTTAACAGCAAGTGGACTTCCATCAGGCCCAAGCTCAATTAGTGCAACTTTCTCTCCTCAGTCAAGTGGACTCTCGTCCGGGGACAGACCGGTCTTCCCGGGTCGGTAATCTGGACGGACGGCCGGCGGTGCACACTAGCCACACGGGACAATTAACGAGTTAGCTCTCAATTAACAGGTGGTTCTATTATCACTTGGGTCACACTTTCGAATAGCTCTCATGCTTTCAAGTGGACAACAGCTATCGGCCGGCGAGCCACCTGTCCGTAACGCACAAGCTCGCTGGCAGTACGTACAACTTTCTAATAGTGGTCACCCACCCAGTATCCTGTCTGGGAGCTTGAACTCCGGAGCTGAGCGCTTCCCAGAGTAAGTAATACTCATTCCACACATACTAGTGTACAGCCTTCGCACACTGACCAGGGCAAACTCGGAGGACGGGACAACAGTATTCATAGAAGCATCCAACCAGGTAAATGTGTGTGCCTGTAGCTATGGGTATTTTTTGGATGCTTATGTTGATTTTGGAATGCACTCACATGAGAGATATGTGTCGTCCCATCTGTTGTGGTGGCCTAATACAAGTTTCAGTGGAATGCTTATTGTGAGTTTGGGCCATACTTAAAAGATTTTTTTAACACCGGAAAAATTGTGCTCGTCACGTTGAGAGCTAGTCCCAATCATATGCGAGGAAGGCCCCTTTGATATTGCCCAGTATTTTGTTCAACGAGTTGACCAGCGTATGATCTGCCTCAGTGCTACTTTACTCCATGTAGGCTTTTTTTTTAATAGCAATATATACTTTTAATTTGCTATTGTGTATATTTTTGAACGTCTTGTTTTCGTAAATTGGTAATTTTTGTGTTAGGAATGTTTACTTCGCACGGAGAATGGTGGGATACGGTGATCCAGGAAGTGAGCTGTACAGCTGCTGTTTAACATTGGAAAATCAGTTTTGATGTAGCAGAGAGTGTTCAGCCTCCCGCCTCCTTGTCTCTCCCTCGATCCACCTCCACTTGAAGTGGGAGTGACTGCAGCGCCAGGGATCTTCAATTATTTATTCTTATTCATTGTGGGCGCAGTCTACTGGAAGGACCACTTAGAGATCTGTTGTTGCACCGTCTGACGGTGTGTGCGTGTGTTTGTCATAAAACAAAGAAGAGGGAACATTACTTCTGACCAGAACGCTTTGCCCGATTCCCATCAAATGTGGTTGTGTGATGAGGTGGAAGTATTCCTATGTTTGATTCTTAAAGCAGGCAACCCGACTATGATATCCCTAGTTTTCAAATTAGGCTGTTCTTGCTATCACAAAAAATGAACTTCCGTGTACTCAATATGAAACCAGTAGATGATTTATACAACATACAAGATGTTAAGCACAAAGTCATTAACTTCCACATGTAGAAATGTGACTCCTTGTGATGCTCATTGAGCCCCAAATGGTTTTTTAAGGAGTTACCAGGTGGGGGTGCATTCGGCAGATAAATTAGGCATCAAATTCGTCACTTTATTAAATGACTATCAGGCCTAAAATTATTTGGACATAATAAGCGGAAGTAAGGGTATAGTTAGGCACACTTCACAAACGTATTGCTTTTTTCTGTATTTTCCAAGTCATGCATTATTTGGCCTGTATATAAATTAGGTAATTTACAATCAGTGTGTATTCAAATAAATTAAATCAATTGGGTAATTAGACTTTATTAGCAGCTATTTTTGGGGGGTTTCAGTCGGGTACTGCCAGCACAAAAATTTCCCGGTGTATGTGAGCATACTTTGGACAGTGCATATTTTGACTAACGGGTCCAAACCAACTCCACTCATTTAATCAGAGCGTAAGGTTTCGAGGAAGTGTGAGAGTATAATGCTGTGGCTTTGCTGCCATTCTGGATTGTTGCCCATGCGGAAGGTGCTTGCTGGGGTGTTGCCAGATTTATTCATAGCAATGCTTTGGTAACCATTGATTTTATCGAGTAGCTTCCTGAACCCATGTCCAAGAAAGATTGCACTATATGACACATTGTGAGTCTACATATAACTGGGACCAAGTTGTGCAAGGCAGTAAGCCACACTGTTAGAATAAAAAGTCAAAGCTTGCCAAACATAGCATTTCTGGGGGAAATATCCAGAGGTTACACCAGATCCTTCCTGTGTGCAGCAGGATGTCTTGTAATAATAACAAGGTTTATTTAATCTCAAAAGCGTGGCCTGGAACCAAATGATAGAGATTACAACGATTAATTACTAACAGAAAAACAATGCAACTTTGAGGCAGCAGCTAATTCACACATTGCAACATTCAAACACTACACGAAACACACAGGTAGTGCAAGCTTTCATGGTGCCTTTGCTCATTTCCAAATGAACCATGGAGGTGGTGGTATTAAGGTTTTAATTAATATTGGTTAAACAAATTTAATCCAAATTGAGTTCTCGAATATATCTGGCAAGTGGTCTCACCGAGATTTGCTCCAGAGGGTAAGCTTGCTAACTGCTAGACCTGCACTTTCCCAACCTTCCTGTTTAAACGGTTAGTTTATTTCTGGTTTATAATGGCTAATTGGGTTGTCTTATGTCTAATAATTAGCCCCATCCCACCATCCCTCCCTTCATAGGCTTGACAGTGCTCTGCACAGAAATAATTTCAGCCAGTGTTCTCGTTTGCAAGAAAATTTGTGCAGCTTGCCTCTTTTGCTTGTCTTGACATATTACAAAGTAGCCCTTTTCTCCAATGTTACTTGGTATCGTTTTAATAATACAATAATTGTCACTTATAAAGACGTTCTACAACAAAGTAAGCGCAGAGGTACATATCCACAACCACACCAAAATAGTTGGTAATCTATGTAAACTAAACTAAATGACAATAGTGAAAACTAAATATAAAACCTAATATTTAAACCTGTCTTCAATATTAACAAAACCACTATTGCTATTTCCAGTAGGTAGGTAATAACATGTTGTGTAAGTATATAACAAAATAGCTCCACAGAGTCTTAACCGTATCCTAACCACACCCTATCGCTTACTCTAAACCCTAACCCTCAACCCTAATTATAATTTTATGCTGCTAGATTTATTTTATGCGTACCTGAAGGATAATGCAAAAGTAGAATGTGAAGGTTGAGAAATTAAGGAAATGAAACAATTGATTTTCCTCTCTTGTACGCTTTGATCGATAATCTGTCATGTTAAAAGATGGATTATGGGTGAGACCATACGAGCCAATCATTTAAATGCGGTTTTATCTGCCAAGAGAACAATTATAAGGGGTGGTGTTAAATGGACGCAAACCGGGGTGCCTAAAAATGTAGAAAAATTAAGTAAAAACTTGGCCACATTTAGCTTTACTACTGAGCTGATATAGGCAAAAACTGTCATGACCAATTAGTGCTGCCTATTATCACAAATTAATGGACTTCCTTGTGATGTCTATGTTCAGGAGAGTGGTCACTGGGTGTAAGTAATAAAAGGTCCCGATCCATATTTTGGACCATTAACATTTATAACCATAAAAAATAAGTGTTTGCTTCATTGGAAAATTTGCTCAAGATTCACAAGCTACTTCCCAGAAATTTATTATACTAGGCGGTCACCCAGCTTTCGTGATTACCTGGCTTTCTTGCCCAGCTGGATGACCTCTACATGACCTTTGTCCTCCAAATTGTTCTGTGCTCAGGTCAGCGGTCCTTTTGACCAAATTTGGTGGTCATAGTGGCAGTTCTACGCAAATCGACTGCTAGATGACCTTTGAACTTTTGGGTCACTCTGAAATCATGATAACAATCATCAGACTGTCCTCTACCTTCATGGCAAATATCAGCTCCATATGTCAAAGCATAACAAAATGTATAGCTGGACAGATCTGTTTTTGTTAGTAAGAGGCCTATATTTATCTAAGATTATGAGCAAAACAGCTAAGGGCTAGAAGAGTATATTTTGACGAACAGTGGGCTGGCAGGTTCACACATTAATCAGTTTGTTTAGTACGTGAAAGTCCAATGTTCCATCTACCCCAGGGGTGTCCAACCTGCGGCATGCGGGCTATTTGCGGCCTGCTAAGAGCTCTCATGCGGCCCGCGAGGTACTTCCCAGAAAAAATAGAATGCATAAATATCTTAAATAATAGATTTAAAAAGATGTCATTTGAATTAGTTCCATTTCCTCAATCTGAAACTGAACTTTTTAAACATTGTTGGAAAATTAGTCAAATTTCATCAATCTGAAACAAAATTTCCTAAAAAGTGTGGGGAAAATTAGTCAATTTTCCTCATGAAGCCAAATATTTTCCAAATTTGCTAAATTTGACCAAAAATCGGTCTCTTCTATTGCTATATGGGTCCTTTTTTGGCAAATATTGGTATAGATATGGGTCCTACTTCCACACTTTTGTAGACACGTCATAAACCAATCTTGCGAGGCCCGATTGCTTGTTTGCGACCCGCAATAGTTGTGGATTCAACCAATGCGGCCCTTGTCTCAAAAAGGTTGGACACCCCTGATCTACCCTCAAGTAAGTATTAAGCAAATACCTGATCCCTCCCATTGTTTTAAAAGTGCATTGACCTGTATCAAGAATGCGTGTCTACTTGTTACCAATTGCCAGAAGTATTTTACACACGTGTACGATACATTTGGCCACCCTGTGTTTTTACCCCCTACAGCACGTGTTAGACCATAACAGCCATCAGTCATCACTGGGCCCAAGCTCACTCAGCTCAGGCACGTCTGGTCTTAGCAGCTCAGCGTCCACCCAACGGCATCGTCTTCGGTATTGACGACGACGACGGCATCGACGGTATCATCGTTTCCAGGTTCCACGGCAGTATCGGCATCTGCCCTTGGGTTTAGTTCTGCATCAACTGTTGGTGTGACTTTAACGACGACAACGGCGTCAACGGGCATCAGGGCGACAACAATGGCTTCAAGTTGTGAGTATTACTCTTAACCCCCCGCGGTCTGCTGGCCAATTTTATTGGTTAAAGGTTGACTCAGATTTCGAAATATAATTATTTTGTGTAGTTATTAAAAATAGTCAACTAGAACTAAAGCTAGTCACCTAAAATGTTAAATTCTAGAGTTAGAGATAAATCGGATTTTTCGTTTTAATGGAATAAGCATTTATGTACAGTGTAACATTGCCATGGGATACTGTGTATACCGAAAATTCTGGATCCGGAATTTTATAACAAAGTTGCGATTTTCTATATGAAGGACTTCAATTTGAGTTTAGTTATTTCACACAGTGATTAGTTATATTGACAAGCATTATGTATATGCAAAAAGCACAATATGTTTGAAAATTGAGGGTGCCCCTCCTTGGGAAATCTCTGAATCAGCCTTTAAACAGTAGTTTATTTGATGTATTTTGCCAATCAGAGACATGGTAAGAAAAGTGTCAATTGAGGTGTTTGCAGGTATATAGAAGGCCTATTCTGATTGGTTACTCGGAGGTGTATATCATGTAATGAGCCAATCAGAGATACTGTAAGAAAGGTGGTAGACCTCGGGGATTAAACTTGATCTGATCCAGGCGGTGGCGCCCAAGCCTCATTCATTATAGCAACTCACCAAAAATGTTAAGAGAAATTACAGCAATACAGAGTGCAAACCACAAACCAATTTGGGTGCTTTGATGTGGGTCGGTCATGGGTGTTCCTCGTTCGTTATTCATACAAAAAAATAAGAAAATATTCCTTGACAACATATAAAAAATTCAGAATTTTTTTTTTGTCAAGATTTCGCTTTTACGTGTTAAACCAATGGCGACATCTGAAATTGGGATTCCTTGGCCGCCCTCCCCGATCTGATCAATTGTAATAGTGCAGTAAAAGTAGAAACACTGATAAATAGAGGTAAAACAATTATGGATTCTGGGAAAATTTACAGAGAATAAGTCACTTCGGAATGAACCAATGTACAAGCAATGTCATTAAAGTAATTACTGATATTCCAAACATTGTAATTCAATACAGACTTTGATTCCTACACATTCATATTATGAAATGCCAGCAAGTTAAAGCAATATAACATATTGTTGTTGATTTCAAATTTTAACTACTTAGTTCTTCAGGTAGACAAGGATTTTTTATTTGTGTGTGCTTTTTTTTCAATGCTTATTGTATGCATTGATCTTCACCAGGGAAAGATTAATAAAACTCATTATTGTTTGTTACGTTGTTATTTCTTGCATTTTGTTTACAGCGAAAGTACCCAACTTACCGCCAGGAATGTCTTTTGTCCCCAATCAGCAGTATATTATGGGCCATGGGCTACCACTTGTAAATGCATTTGTAAGTATTTCTTTATTGCTTAAAGGCACTATCAGTGATTTGCTAAATCAGAAAATCGAAAAAATCATCGAAAATCATATTTTTGCATTTTTGGAACAAGTATAGGTATCCTAACATGTCTTGCAAATGATGATAAGATCAGAAGCAACCTAATAAGGACAAAATCGGATATTTTAGTCATTACTGTCCGTACGGACAATTACTACAATGTGTAATTGAATGGGGTTTCATATCTTTGAACAATGCTGTTTTCTTCCTTTTCTGTCAGTTTTTCAGTTGGAAAAATATATATAATGGGAGTCCTACAGACTTATCCTTCACTTTGAAGTTATTCCTCCAAATTTTAAGTATTTTTTTATCTTTCGGGATAATCGCAGATAGTGTCTTTAAAAGTTTTACTATGTACTATTAAATATCTTGGTTTTGATGATTCGGGAATATTAAGAAAGTTTAGCTTTTGAATTTCAAAAATGCTCCGAAATGAAGTAAAAGGGACAAATGTTCAATTGTCAGAAGTCATTACAAATCATCTAGCAATGAAACCTTGCATTTGAGTCTAATATCATGATTTTGAATGTCAGCTCATCCAGAGGGGAAAAGAATTGTGTAAGATAACATTTTGCAGTTGTGTTAGAGAATAAGTGTATGGTTTTATCACAGGCATTAGTGGTATTGTTGTAGTTTCAACATGTGCCTTTTAAATTAAACTGTAAAAAATGTAAATTATCAAGTTGCCTGAAGTTGCACTTGTTTGTAGAACACCTAGTTTCTACGACAAAGAAAATAGAAACCTGAGAAGTTTAGAGATTGTTAACGGTCACTGAGGAAATAACACATTGTTTCTGCACATGAGATTTTATGAATGTAACATAAATTAACAACCGAAAAAAAAAAATTAGATGTGGTTTTGCAGGCAATTATTTGAAAAGAAATGGTAAAGTATGTTTTCTGAAGAGCGATCTTTGGTGCTGGGATGGGCAGGGATGATGATCAAAAGTAAAATGTACTGTCTTCAGGTATATATTTGCCAGTTGTCCAAAGATAACACTTTTGTCCAACCTTCGGTCATTTATAATCTGAACATGTATACTGTCTTGTAAGTAAATATAAGCTGCCCTGTGCAGACCTATTACAACCGACAATTCTGAATACTTTTTGAATTAATGAAGCAGCTATTTTGAATGTTCAATTTAAAAAGATCCGGGAATCAAACCATTTGCGTATTAGTTGAAATGAAAAGGCTTTGAAATCGTGACCTGTGAAATCGGCAAGTGAATGGAATCGCAAAGCTATAATCTTTTAAAATCAATGGAGTGTGGCTAGTTACCATCATTGCAGAGGCCACATTTATTTTTGATTTACTTTCTTTCAAATTCCTGCATTAATAAGATTTCGTTTTTAGTCTTTAGGCTTTTTGTATAAGATTTTTGTTAAATAACATTGGGTCTATGTAATACATATCAGCGAGTTCTGTGTGTAATATCTTTATGTTGATAAATCAATGGCCCTAACCTGATGAAACACTGATAATATTTCTAAGCTAAATGTCAACATACAATGGATAGGGTTAACATAATTATTTTTTGTGGTGGCCTTTTTTCAGTCCAATAATTCTATCGATATTTTCCTTGGTAAGTAGCCTCCTCTCCATGCTAATGGAATGGCGTGGTCACATGGTTGGAAGATCGGTCTTGGGAAATTACAGTTTAGGAAGTGTGTTTATTTTTACCATTTAGTCAGAAAACTCTCATTTTCAATATAATTCAGTTTTTGGTCTTTCAATAAGTTACTCGGAGCTTTAACATTCCAGTATACGACACTCCTTTAAGGTAAAGACTTCTAGTAGATTACCATGTGACTTATGCCTTCTTTTATGGAAACACATGTGATAAATAAGAAGTTTGAGACCAGAGGTTGAATTTTAAGATGAATTTTGATGTTTGTTGCAGGCACCACATCAGCCATTCTACAACTATGAAGAATTCCAAATGCAGCTGTCCAGAATGCCGGCAGCAGCCACAGCCATGGTAACTATTGGGCTATACCATAAAATTATCCACAGATCAATCCAGTGAGAGAAAGAAGCCAATTTACGATTTTAATGATGAAATCTGATTGTAAAGGAAGCTAGCAATTGCATCAATTCATCTCTTTTTTCAATCAGAGATGCAGGCATTCCAAATCTTGCATAGCGAGCAAGTTATTAGTATTTTTGCCCGTAACTACAGTTGCAAGGTCAAAATATTAATAGTTCCTTCTCACTCTTGATGTACCATTTCTTGTTACAAAATAAAAAAGTATGTGAAGATGGATAACACTGGCCTACAAAATTAAACTTTTTTTCTTGTGACTTAGATTTAAGAGTTGCTTTTAACTAATTTGGGGTCGCTGATTTCAAAAAAGGCATCCGTTTTTCCCTATCACGTCAAGTTTTTTTTCTATGACATGGTGAATCTTCAGGGAACACTCTAATAGAGCACATATGTGTTCAATGAGCAAGAACTGGAGGCACAAGGACTGAGTTATATATTTGATTTTGTCATAAAAATATTGCACATTTATTGGAATTTGATGAATACAACGACTTCAGATAGTAACCCTTGTCATACAAGGCTATTTTTGTAACATGTGTCTAAACGGGGGAGGGGGCTGTGCAATCCCCCATAGAATTTCCATACCAAACCCTCTATGAACTTGATTTTGGTATCAATGGATAGCTATGGGTCTCTTCTATCCAGTGATACCAAATAAGTACTAATATTTCCAGCAACTTGCTTCTATAATGTCATAATGCACTGCACCCTCCCAAAAATTTGGTGAATTCCAGTTTTGTGTGCAAAAGTATAGGAAAATTTGAATTTTCTCTAAAAAAATCGCACAACGATCAATTTCTACTGTATTTTTGGCCGAAATAATAAAGGAAACACACGTTTAACTTAAAAATAAAGTTGAAGCTCAATAACATGAAAAGCAATTTTATGGTGTACCCAGTTTACACAGTAAAGTATAGGGATGTTTCACCAACCCCACTCCCCAAGCCTCAACTTTGATTGCTTCCCGACCTCCAGGTAAGGTTGGGTCCAAACTGTTTTGCTAAAATGTGCTCAAAAGACATAAAAATGATTACCTAAAATCATTTTGCAACACAATCATGCCTTTTTTGCACCTGCAGAAAAACTCAGTAAAGGGGGGTTGCAACAACAAATTTGTTCCATAAACATGCTAAGGCAAGTCTTCTTGCCATATTAAGACTTAATCTGCTGTGCCCTTATATAGTTATGATTATTATAGCAATATTTATGCATTTACCTTTGACTTTGGATTGGGTTCATATGATTTAGTAACTTTCTGGACCCCAGTAATACACCCCTCTCACAGAAGTGGGGTATACCATAGAGTGAAATTTGATGTTTCATGCAAAAACTAATGCTATTTTTGAAATCAGTGACCCCAAATTACCTAAAATTAGGCACCGGAGTTTTGCGCGATTTAAACAGCAAAATGCGCGCCCGTCTTTTGAACTGGCGCGAAATATGCAACAATGCACGATTTTTTTAAGTACAAAAAATCGTGGACAAAAAATTTTTTTGGCGTTTCCTTAATGTTTGCTCTGCTAGTCAACCAGGAACATGAAAAAGTCTTTGCAAAACCAATGCTCAAACTTCCAAAGTTGAACCTCCTATTTCTTACTTTTTTCTCGGCTGAAAAACTACAAGAAGCACATCATGTATCCCGTTATTATTTCACTTTATTATGCCGAATGAATACTGAATCAGATGTAGACGGCCGCTGCCGCTGGCTGAGGCCTTTGTCATACCATCACCGAGAATATTACTTTCGAACGTGTATTGGGGAATCCCCGCCCCGGATGACGTGTCGCTTACGGGTTTTCCACTCTTGCCTGAATGATGTCACATGTGGGAGGTGGTTGTTTCATCTCTTCCGCATCCCTACCGATTCCCCGTCCGGGAAAATACCTTCCTACCGCGGCCAAGGCCGAATTTGTTTAATTCCGAAGAAAGTTCCCAAGGATAAACTAATTTGAACACAAGACTCCGATACCGCGTTTGATAGCTTGATATTCATGCATCACTATTATTGTTTTGCCACCGAAGCGCAACCATATCATGACGCTTCACAATGGAAAATAGGTCGGGTCATCCGTGTTCAACTAATCAAGGGTAGAGGTAGGGTTCTAAGCGAGGATTTATTTATACATTGGACTAATTTGCACTTATTGGAAGTTTGTGCGTCATCAATTTTTGCCGACGTTTGCATAATGATTGAATATCAGTTTGTTGTTTATGGGCAAATAACCTTAAAAAAGGTGTTTTTGTTACAAAATCGTGAAATTTGCGATGGACCAACAAAATAGTGATAGAAACCAAAAATTCATGATTTTTTGCGCGCTTTGCGCACTCGCGCAAAACTCGTGTCTACCTAAAATAACTCGCAAACCAAGTCACAAAAAACTCTGTTGGGTGTAATTGATGGCGGCGTAAGAATACTTGAAATCCACTTCCCTTTGACCGAGCACTTGTAGTTTTTGACACATAGTCTGATTTCTTCAAGTCTGTTGGTTAAGCCTGTGTAATTTGCATTGGGTCAAATATTGAATGAATGAGCACATTTACTTAAAATTTACCCTTATTGAAGTCATGAAGTCAGGGCCATTTTGTGGGTACAACCAAAACAATATTATCCTTCAAATACCCTTGATAAAGTGTGTCCCTACAAGAGCATAATATGTTGCGGTCAGGGTAAAGTACCAGGTTACTTCACTCAATAGTTGTCACTAAATAATATGTAGGCTTATTTTACAAGGCATGGCCAAACAAAAAAGGGGGAGTCCTCCAGTCCCAAGAGGTACTTGTAAATGCCTTTAATGTGGGCCTCATTTTCTCTTCTGGTTTTGAATGACCCGCCTCCTTTTTTCATGCCAATTTTGGTACAGAAATGGGCACTTTTTTGTTTTATTTCATTTTCTAAATTTTGATGAAAAAGCCAACATTTCCCAAATGTACTAAACTGGTCAACATTTGCTAGGATATAAAAATGGCAATCTTAAGTTAAATTTGGAGCATAAATTTTCATCATTAGAATCAGTATGATTTTTTTCATCGGCAATAATTGGTACAGACGTGCATCCTTCCACTCGGGGCCTGCTCCCTACCCAACCCAAACCGCCTTGGACTACATCCCTCCAATCAGCCCTAACTGGGTGGACCAATGGAGATGGGAGTTAGTGTTCAAGGGCTTGCTGTAGAGTAATCACATGACCAGATACTACTTTTAAAAAATTGCACCTTTCACCCAACTTGCAATATACCAGTTACATAATCATAGACTGTAGTGCGTATACTAGTTAATTGCTGGTGCGATGGTTTTGTTTTTGGGAGTGAAAGTGATAACAGTGTAGTTAGGAATATGTGTGTGATTTGAGTCTGTAAAATTGAATCAAATAATATTGGAGTTTTTGTGCAAAAAGAGGAAAATAACAAGTTCTTTTCCCCCATTAATTAATAGTGTAGTTAGCACACTTTGCTATAATTTTTTTCTGTAAACACACTATGGTCCAATTTGAATGTCAAACAATTGTAAAAATTAAACTCTAACCTTAATACCATAACTTAACCATGGTCTAAATCCTAACTGCGGCTTTGACCTTCATCTTTAAACTGATGCTATGTTTATTGTGATTTAATTATCGGGTAATGGGAACACCCATGTCCACGCATTATATAAGCAGTGGTTTGGTGCACGCTTTGACCAATTACAGCATCACGTTGCGATGTTCGCTGTTCTCCAGTTAAAGTACTGGTGTATGTGCTCTTTTGCCAAGAATAAATTCCAAACGATTATAGTGGAGCTAGTTATGCAATTTGTGGTGCAACCGCTGTGTGCATATGACATTATGATAGTGACTTGTCTGACATTGCAGGATGGGAGGCTGGGAGCCAAAGGTTGGGGGTCATATGCATTGATGACAATGTTTGAGAATCGTTAAATCGCCTTTTAACAAATCTATGCTTTCAGACCATCGTGACAAACATTGTTTCAAACCCAAGCCCATTTGGGCAACTTGGGAAGGCTTAAGGTAGTTTGCATAGTGTCATGCCGATTGGGTATTAGAGTAAAGCAGCGCTATAGCTTGAAACTACATCATGAGCGGCACCGTTCCATAGTTGAATTCAAGTCAACCCAATGTGATTTGCCGCTTGGGTCACTGCTAACGATTCTGACATGATTGCATAATAAGTAAACTTCATCACCAAACGCAAGGGGCCATCACAACATGTAATTACCTTTACACAAGACCAAATTTTTACCCCAAATTTCTGGCGAAATTGTTTAAATTGGGTTTCTATGGGACTTATTGGGATTTATTTCTAATGACCCAGTTATGGCTTAGATTTTGGGGTTGAAAGTGGCAACATTTCTCAGATTCTGCTTGGTAGAAAAACAACCGGTACCCACAATTTAACAGGGTTTCTTTTTTGGATTAAAGTTAAATGCCACCATAAATTGACAAGTTTTCAAGTCCCCACGATAGCTTAGATTGTAACTAAATACGTCTTCTGTCTGTAATTCCCCTAGGGCTATCCTACGATCTCAATCAGTTCACAGCCTGAGACTACACTGACAGCGGCTCGGGACGTCTCGTCGCTCTCAACGGCGCCGTAACTCTGTTACAGAAGCAGCAAGCACAAGAGGGGATGCCTCATCAGGTTTTAGCAGATGTCGTTATAGCCAAAAACCCCCCAGCACAAAGCCTGGAAGAGGTGAAGAGGGGGGAAATACAGTTGGCACAAAAAAGTATCTCGGCATGTTTTTTCGAACAGGATTGTGCCAAAGTCCGATAATTTTGACAGTTTTCAAAAATACTCATTTTGTTGCCTAGTCTCGCTCTATCTGTAAAAAAGCGCGCAAAAAATGCGGTAGAATGCCTGGAAGACGTAAAACCCCCAAACCAAAAAGTTCAGGTTGGTTTTCAATGGTCACTGGTGGTAAAACGCATATAATCTATATATATACACGTGTTTATTGATTTTGCACAAAGAGAGGGTCCAACTGAATGAGAAAGCCCACTTGCAATATGATTATGGTCAGGCATGTTTGTGTAGCGTAAACTGCAATGCCCTTGAAAAACTCCAAAAAAAAATGCAACTTTTGCGTTGGGGGGTTAAAGACGTCTTTCGGGCGTTCTATCTCAATCATTTTTGCACGCTTTTTAAAAGCAAGGTGGTAATGAAAGAACAACGACCTAGGCAAAACAAAATGTATATCTGTGAAAACCTTCAAAAGTATCGGACATTGGAACAATACTGATCGAAAAAAACATTGCCAAGATACTTTTTGTGCCACTGTAGTCGGATACCGCCACTATTTTTGTGAGCGTCTAGCAACCTGCCAAGGACTGCGTGGTTTGGACTGAGTAGTTAAGGAAAGTAACAAAATCATTAAACTGAGCTGATGTCCTTTACACCAATGTTGGACTGAAACATATGCATCTTCCTTCTTGAGAAGTGAAATGGCCCCAAAATACAAATAACACCCCTAAAAAGACATGGACCGTCCCTTCCAGTGACCCCAGGTCACACCATGTCGGCCATTACTCTCCTTCAGTTCCGTTTTGGCCAACTAGCTGAACGGACGTGTCACGATCGAGGGCTCTATTGGCTACTTGCCAACTTGAGAATTATTATTGAATATAAGGACGTGTCTTCTCGTGCGGAATACTCCTAATACTACAACCTACACATACCCTTGGACTATATATATGGATTATTATACTAAGGACTTAAGCACTCTTGGACGGCATAATACACGGGATTTATACCTCCGACGAGAGCTTTTGTGTTGGATGCCCTTTTTGCGGTCAGTGATAATTTGCGCGGGGAAAAAGGTAAACAAAGGCCGCCATTGCTGCACGTGTTGCATGGCTTTGATTGCCTTTGCCTTGTTGTGAGACTGTTCTGTTTCTTTGTGGTTTCTACTATCAATATAACAGTGATATATGGGTGAGTGTGTCTGTTATTTTATATATACTGTTGTGTATTTAATAAAATATGTTGAAACTACTTAGAAAAATTTCTTTAACCGTTTGTGGCTCAGTTACCGAGACCCGGTTATTAGTCACTTCGTTTACGTGTCGGGCGTCCCTCCACGGCACGCTTTAATTGTTCTCTTCTGTTTCTGGAAGCGTAATCATCTGGCTCGCGTCACCCAGTTATGTCGTCGCGTAAAAGATGCGGAAGTTGTCCCACCGTCATTCTTTCGATCCCCATCCTCTGCGTTATCCATCGGCAATGCTCCAGCACCGACTGGTGCGCCTCTTTCTGTATTGGATTATTCCGACGCTCAGGCAAACATTGAGCAAGGGGTTCTCTTCCGTTTTCAACTAAGGGAAAGGGGGGGTGGTGGTACTCGGGCTCCGGCTCCGGGGATCTTCTCGGGCAGGCTCCGGCTGCTCTAGGAGCTCCCGAAGGTGAAGTAGAGTCAGTTGCTTCGAAGGTGTTTATCAGGGCGTCTCCCGGCGGGAGTCGCCCCAGTCAAGCCACACGGTAACGGCCGCTGGCTAGCCTGGTTTAGCTCTCGGGGCTGTACCGGTGCAGGCTAGCGCGGTTCACCATGCCAATACCCAAGGGGTTGCGGCGACAGTGTGAACATTCCGGTAGTGGTGGTGGTGATGGTGAAGCCCCGGTGACCGGGGCCCGATCCATCGCGATAGTGTCGATGCACTAAGTAGTTGTTGTCGCGGTGCTCGGAAACGTCCCGGACCCGCGACTACGGTAGCTGTCACCACGGGTACTGCTACGGTAGACCCGGGGTTACCAAGATTCGGTCTCCCCACAACCTGTATTGTCCTTACGGTATTACCGCAGTTGTCATCCACGCTCACCAGGCCTCGCATGACTAGCCTAGCTCGTCCTGCGATGCCAACTCAGCGGACCGCAATTTTACCGTGCCGGGCCCCTCCGGGTCTGGTGTGGCGTGTGGTGCTCCGCCAGGGGAGCCCACGTTGACGCCCCAAGCTGACCCCGTAAGCTTTGGCCTCTCATGACGGGTACACCTTCCTGTGTGGACAGGTGCGGGGTTGTATCCCGTACCAGTCTCTATGGTAGGCCCGCCGGTGGCGGGTCACATGTGGTGCCCCTGCCTCTGGCATCCCTGCGGGGCAGCCTTCGGGGCTTGCCCAGCGGGGGTTCGTACCGCCCCGCAGCAGACTTCCCACAGGTTAAGCTGCACCCCCGTACGTTGGCTACCCACCCCAGTCGGGTGGACTGCTGGGGTGGATCAGGAGGTATGGTTTTTCAACCGGGGGCCCCACCGGGCTATGGCAACACCGTGCCTCTGCCGGCGGCTGCCCCAGCCGGTGGTACCCGGTGCTGTGGGGGCGACTACGCTGCTTTCAAGCGGTGTTATCGCCCCGCTGCTGCAGCTTATTGCCACCCTCATGGGGGTGGCAATCCTTTCGGTGGTACAGCATGTTACCGGGGCATGGGCAGGGCGGTGTACCCGTCCAAGACCAACCGGCTGCGTCACCCCGGGACTTGGGGAGTTACTCCACCGCCTTCTCGGCCAGCACACCCGTGGGGTCGGTGGGTTTCAGCCGGGGCTTACAGGCCAGGGCTGCCCAGTCAGCGCCAGATAGGCCCATGTCCCCGCGGGAGGTCTTGGTGTTGCCGGCCCGGTGGCTTACCTGACCCCTCCCTCTTCTGCTGCTCGGAGTTGCCGTCTCTCAGGACTCTTACCGGCAGCAGACTTCCGACGTTTCGGAAGTCAGCGCCAGTGTGAGATCCGGATCGGAGGCATATCACCCCTCGGTGATGACCGCCGACCCGTCTCGGCATCAGTCGCTCCGGAGAAGGAGGAGGTGGACTCTCTACCCGCGTTGCACTCCTGCCGTGCTCCGCATGGCTGCCGACAAGCTCGGCTTGCCTCGCGCGCCGGAGCAGGTTGCGGAAGTAGGACAGCTGAATCTCTGGCTTATCGTTACTTCACCCAAACGTGTCCAAGCGTTGACCCTTCCTTCAGATGTTGGTCTGTTATGGAAGCGGTCGGTGATGTCCGCAGAAGACCGCAGGTTTTTCGGTGAAGTCTTTCACCAAATCCCTGCGGACTTCAGAGAAGGATTTTGACTCCTTCTTGCGGACTCCAGCCATGGACCTCGACTTGGCGGCCAAGATACCGTCGGGTAAGGCGGCCCCAACTGGTTACTCCCGTACGGGAGGAAAGTGAGGGGGCAGTAGACCTGGCAGGGTCTACCGGTACGAGGCTCGGGTCTTTCGCCCATGGGTACAGCCCACGACCTCCGGTCCTCGTTGGGCGAGGATGGAGCTGCTTCACAGGAGGCCTCTGATGCCTGTACGGTCCCTGGCTTCGCTGGTGACAGCAGACAGAGGTTCTAGATGTGCTTTGGCACGATGCCTGAGCTTCCTCCGGCGCGGAGGGGAACGCCTGCTACTCGCTTCCGTTCCCTGAGCTCCGAAATAGCTTCGGAGTCTCCTCTTTTTTGAAGACCCAAGCCGGAGACCCGCGGAAGTCTTCGGAGGAATTTCGGGGACTCCCTGCTGCCTCAGCGGAACGGGGTTCGAGTCCGAGAAGGCGCTCAAGGAGGCCCAGGCGAAATCTCCTCCGCGAGATTTCGGGAAAATGAAGAAGAAAGACCCTAAGAGTTTTCGGCTCTTCTTCTTCTGCCCGTGCCGCCAAGCAGGCGAAGGGCCGGCACCACCTCCCTCAGCACCCAAGAAAAGCCGCTGCTCCGCCGCTTCTTCTCGAGGCCAGGGGCCAAGCCGAAGGCTGGTCCCCCTCCAAAAGCAAGGCCGCCTGTGAAGGGGAAGGGGTCTAAGTCCTGAGGGCACAGCGGCGCGGAGTCTCTCCTTCGGGGGGAAGTCCTCCACCTCCGGTGGGCGGCCGAAATTATCTCTCTTTGGGCGGGAATGGCCAGCCATTTCTCCCGCACCTTGGGTATTGAGTGTGGTGGAACGGGCGTACCAATCAAATTTATGCGGTACCCCCTCGGACTTCCCGGCCGAGACCTACCCCGCTTTCGGGGCCGCCGAAAGGACCAAGTCATTCTCGCGGAGGTCTCCGGCGGCTGTTGGCGAAGGGTGCAGTCTCCCGGGTCGGAACCCCCCCTCACACAGGGGTTCCTGGTCGACCTTCTTATTGAATCCAAGAAGAAGGGGACTTGGCGTCCAATCCGGATCTGAAGCCGAACTGTACAAGTTCATCAAGCCCAAAAGATTCAGAATGGAAACCCTCGCGTCGATCCTGCCCTGTCCTTTGAAGGGGAGATGGGCGTATTCTCACTGACCTGAAAGACGACTACCTGCACGTCCCAGTTCACAAATACGACCGTCGCTGGCTTCAGGTTTTCAAATCCAGGGCACAGTCGTACGAGTGGGCGGTATCCCCTTCGGGCTTCCACCTCTCCCAGGCTTTCAACACTCGGGACACGGAAGTGGGAGCCTTCCTCAGGCGGCAGGGGGTCAACCTCTGACATGTACATGACGGACTGGATTATCTAGGCCCGTCGACGTGGGACCGGCCGAGATGGTCGTCGAACAATCCAGGAGTGCAGGGCCGGGCTTATCTCATGTTCGAGAAGTCCGCCTCTGACCCCTCCCAGGACCTGAGGTATCTGAGTGCTTGGCTGCAACTGCTTCCGGACATTGCAGAACCGACGGCAGAGCGGGTAGAGGGATTCGAACCGCGACCTCCTTAGCCAAACTCAATCAGGCCCACGCTCGAGACTGGCTTCGCCTCCTCTGGCCTACTGGCAGTCTCGGCGATCTTGTCCCGTACTGCCGCCTACACATGAGGATACTTCAACTGCACCTCGGGCGGCATAACAGGCCGATCCGGCACCCAGACTCCCGTATGATCCCAATCAACCCGGGATCCGGGAGCAACTGGGAAATGGTGGTAATCACGCCCCAACGACTTGGGGAATTTCTTTCCCCGCGAGTCCAGTTCGAAACAGTGATCACGACGGACGCGTCGAAGTGGTGGGGGGGGTTTTACCCTAGATCTGAGTGTCGCGGGGACGTGGTCCCAGGGACCGAGGCAAGCGCCCATGTCAATCGTCTCGAATTGTGGGCAGTCGATAAGACTCTCGCTCACTTCGAGGCACGGTGACCGACTCCAGTGTCCTGGTCCAGACGGACAATTCCACCGTGATGGCCTACATCAACAAACGGGGCGGGACTCGGTCCCGGACCCTGTGTCGCGATGCCTGCTTTATATAAAGTGGTGTGGGACAGGGCCATCACTTTGCCCGCGTCCACATTTCCGGGCGCCGTCAACTTCCTCGCCGATGATCTGTCTCGCCAGGCAGGACAACGACTCGAATGGATACTGAACGGCAGGTAGCTCGGGCGATCTTCGAGAGAGTCGATACTCCGAAGATCGACCTGTTTGCTTCTCGGGCTGAGTCACCAGATCCCTCTGTACTGCTCCCGGACTCACGACTCGGGAGCGTTTGCAGTCGACGTCCTGTCGATAGACTGGGCGGGGTTCACGGCCTACGCCTTACCGCCGATTCCGATTCTCCCACCGTGTGGTGTCGAAAATCGGGCTGGGAGGAATGTCGGGTCATCCTCATTGCTCCCTTTTTGGCCGAAACACCTTGTTTCGCCAATGGTGGATGTCTTGTGGCTCCGCCACGGACGACTACCAATCCGTCCGGATCTAATTTCACTTCCGGACGGGGGGGCCCCAGTCGATAGATAGAAACAACCTGGCGTTACTGCGTGGCCATTATCCGGCTTTTCGAGGTAGCGGCTTTTCGCAGAGGGCGGCCTCGCTCATATCCGCCTGAAGGAGAAGATCCACGATGGACGCTTACAGTTAGCGTCTTGGACCTACTCCCGGTGGTGTTGAGCGAAGAGAAGTCTCTCCGACTCGAGCTGACTGTAGCCGGGATCGCGGACTTCCTCACGAACGCTTCGATTAGCGGACTTGAGACTAGTACCGTCAGAAATTATAAGGCCACCATCCTTGCTATCCACAAAGGGTTCGGACGGGGCTCAATCAACGATGATGGCTCGATCCGTCTCCTTCTGGAGGGAAAGTAAAACACTCGGACCCACGGCAGTAAGGCGTCCCTTATTGGACCTATACCGCTTGGATTCTTAAACTAAGCCTCATTTGAACCTATGAGTGAGCTTCGCTTAAGAATGTCACTCTTAAGACGGTCTTCCTGCTCGCACTCGCCTCCGGGAGCGATGATTCTGAGATCAAAACATCTCAATTTCAGCCTTCAGAGTTTTCCCGGGACAGGGGTAAGTTGTTCTCAGGCCAGACTGTTCTGGCCAAGAACGAGACATCTTCCTTCAGTCACTCGCACATCATCTTACCCGGATCGCCAAAACAGTTCTCGGTGTGGGAGGATCGCCTGTGGTGTCTTGTTCGGGCCTTGGAGTAATATAAGCGCCAAACCGCCTCTCTCAGAGGCACGAACGAATTTTAGGGTTGTTTCTCACTCACGCTGCCCCCATGGTCCCGCGTCAAAGACGATGCTAGACAGATGGATTTACGCGGTTATCTATGATTCCGGTGCGGTGAGGGTCCCTCACGGGCCCGGGCGCTTTTGTGCCGTAACATCACTTCTTCTTGGGCCTACCACCGCGGAATCTCAATTTCAGAAATTTGCCAAGCAGTGTCGTGGAGGCTCACAACTGTTTCGGTCGGTGTACTAAGAAAATGTGGAAACGCCGCAGAAGCGTTGCGAGGGCTATTTGCAGAAACAAACACTAAATATACCAAACATCCCATACCTAAGTTGCGACCATGGAAAATCGCCACGGAGTATTCTGCCTGTTAGGTGACGCATCTATGGTTAAACTTTTATGATGTGACATTCTGATGTCAATCATATGTGTCTTTTGTTTGGTGTACCGTCCCATCCTTTGGATGCACCGTTGAGCCGCGCTCGGAAACTTTTATGTTCCACCTACGACTGCTAGGGATAGTTGGTGTTCGATTAAAATATTCATTACAAACGAAGGTTAATGAATATGTTTCAGTCAAAATTGGTAAAGGAAATCAGCTCAGTGTAAGATTTAGTCAAAACACACATTATGTTTTATTAATCATATAACTGAGGCCCGATTACCTTTCCAATGTGAATTCCCACTCCGTAACCTGCCCCACAAAATAATAGTTTGTGCTCAGTTGGGCTTGGGCCAAAAAGGAGCTAAGGAGGAGTAATGGCCGACAGGGTGGGACCGGGTCACGGGGAGGGACGGTCCATTTCTCTTTTGGGTGTTCTTTGTATTTTGGGGAATTTCCACTTCTCAAGAAGGAAATAAAAATGATATGTTTCAGTCAACATGGGAAAGGAAATCAGCCCAGTGTTATGATTTAAAACATAATTGTTTTTGGCTAATTGATTCCATGAGCATATGGAAAACCCAAGTACAGAAAGAAATTATTTTGAAAGTCAGTACTGCATGGTGAGTAGAGACGAGGATAAGAAACCATGTTATCTGCGGTTGGTGGTAAAAAGGTAAAGTTAGTCATAGCCCGAATGGGACCGTGGGGCGGTGGTGGTGAAGTTAGAGGGCCTCCAGTTCACAGGCATGCACGACTTATGAAGGGGTGAGTGCACCCCACAACCCCTATCTCCCTCAATGCCTTGCCTTCCACAACTCTAGCAGTCAGTTCCTGGGGAGGGTTATGGGAGAGAGGTTCCCATTCTTTGGGGAATTAGGATTCTGAACCTGCGACTTAAAGCAACCAAAGTCGAACGCCTAACCACTCGGCTACAGTGCCTCTCAAGGTATTGAAGCGAAGGAATTAAACTTAATGGCTTAGTGAATCAGACGAGTCAGGTAATCGCAATATTAAAGAAGTGGAACATCTAGAGATGTGAGCAGGGTGCATAATAAGGACCATCAGGGGCATGGCGTTTTTAAAGGCAATAAAAGTCTTGCAGAGAAGAAATGCTATTCAGCATGAAAAGGGTCTCATTGCCATTTGTCAACAGAATAGGGGAAGGCACCAAGGCGCATTTTTTTAATAAAAAAATAAAGCTATTAAAGCCAGTACTGCACTTTGAATAATATCCAATTTTACGGAACAAGAAACCATGTTTTTTAGTTCTTGCAAAATTACATGGTGCTGCAATACAGAAAGAGGGGATCTACAAAAAAACTAATTAATATGGGTGGGCGTCCGTACCGTGTGTCATTTCCCAGGTGTGGGGCTATTTAATTTAACTGCTTGATTGTGATAAACAGGGGATGGTACTTGTAAAACATTTTACATTTTTTGTATATGATGACTGTAATCAAGCCCGGATAAATTATGGAAATGACTTATGGGGCAAGAATTGCATTTTCGTGGAGGCGCAAAATTCTTCAGGTCGTTTCTTTGAAAAGGCAATGACGGCAATCCGCATGAAAAGGGGCATGGCATAGCTGCCTTTTGATTTTTGGTGTTTTTACTAGCATCACAGCAATGTCGTAGCACCAATGGCAATTGCCGTGGCCTGGTTGTGAGTTTCAAAACTTTTATTGATCAATGATGGCCATAGTACCTGTTATGCAGGGGGATCAAATGGGGATTAATCCAATGCACATTATTGCTACTCTTCTAAACACTTCGGACAACAGGTATATAATATTCGCTGCTGTTCGCTGTCACAAACGTGCCTGTGAATTTTCACATCAGGATGGAATACTGTAACAACCTTTAACATTTCGTGATGTTACTGATGTTTGATAGTCCTTTACAACATTAAAAGCAAGCAGCTCATCACTCCACTGCATTTTTACATGTGCGGCATAAATTTCCTTATTGAATTCAAACCCAGGTGAATGAGAAGTATAACCACATGGAGGGCTGTGTGAAAGACTTATATGTGCCCTCGTCTAGGTTCATAGTTATAATAACTCTCAACATCTGGCAAGCTTATTTTTCTTTGCTTTTCTATTGCAGCCCAACATGCAACTGCAGTCACCACACACAGCAAGCCCAGCAACAGCCACATTATCAATGCAGCAGCGGCGGCAGCAACCATTCCACCGGCTAAGGGTTTTTGAAAACAGGGCAGGGGGTCTTCCCTACTACCAGCAGGCCCTGCTGTATCTTGCCCCCAGTCTCAGTATCCACCAGCTGCAGCTGATTCTGCTGTGCGCAACCCACCTGAAGTCAATCGAGATCACTAGGAGATGTTGAAAGGGGGTTTAGAAGGCCTCCCTATCTGGTCAAACGATAATGAATGCTACACTTTATTCTAACTCAGAGTCAAGCTTAGTAGGATGAGACATGTGTCTGAATCGAATGTATATTATTGATATGCTCTGTTTCACCCCATCGAGGCAGTGGAAATCCCCCCCCCCGCAGAAGTAAGACTTTGCGGGCACGCAGTCATGCACACGTTCTTTGTCCCAGTCTTTATTTGCGCTTGTAATTAAGTCCGCACTTGGGTGCAGCGCTTGCGCGTCACGACGACAGTGGACACATATACAGCGTATAGGGGTGTTCTGTTTGGAGGTATAAATGTTGGACTATGAGAAGTGTGATATGATCGTGTGGTGTGGCACACATGCATGTACCTACGTGCACACCTATGCGTTTGTGCGTGTGTGCATGCTGGATGCTCAACTGTATCATATCAATACTCTAATATCAGGGATGGTTTACATGATTAGTCACATGGTTAGAGCCTCACACCCCGAAGGGGAAAGGTCCGAGATTTTCCCACGTGCCTGTGGATAGTTAAAACTGTTCTATTCTGCGAGTTGCATGTTGTGGTTCTCTGCTTTGGACTGGTGACTTTTTTGATGCTGTTTTTTCTTTATGTGCAAACCAAGTAACAGGGCCAGCCTCCACAACACCACATTCTGGTTTCCAACAGAGTGCGTATGGATCTCATGGTGCTTATGGAACAAGGTCAGAACTAACTATCAATGTCATTTAAACATACTGTTTTCTGATTTAATGGTCTCAAAGCCTGTTAAATCTGTCCTAATTACAATATTTCTTGAATCACTACAAAGATGTAACTAACAGAATTTCAGGAATTTTGGCCATAATTACAAAAATTTTGGAAAGTTAAATTTTTTTTTTTACCATTTGATTTTGACTATCAAAGTTAATTAAAGAGTGCATTAAATGCACATCAAAAACCCAAGTTTTAAGTACCAAGTCATTTGGGGAGAAGGGGTCTTGTAATCCTCAAATCGCGTATGACAATACGTTCCGTGGAACTTCACCGGATGGTACGCTAAAATTTGGGCCTTACCCCGTGTTTCAACTTTTGGATTTGCAGGAAATGGGACGTACTCCTCTGTTCATCTCTGTACCTACAAGCATACTTTTTTGTGTGCCGTCACTTGGTTTGTCATGAAATAAACATTAGATGCAGAAGGTGACCTATCACTGAGATAGACATGTGACTGAAATATGGGGAAATACTGTATTTGTCATGAAACTTGGATGCAGCTTAAAGTTACGCATGCATCTAGGTGTGTTGCCTTTGTGCAAGCATGTTAAAAGGCTGGTCACTTTAGTCGTGTGTGCGTTTACTGGTGCAACAACAAAGATCATGCTGACTGCCATAGCCCTATGGGGAAACTTGGTAATAATTTGAAAGCTCGTGTCATATGGCTACAATTCCACTTCTGCTTTAATCTGAAGTGATTGAAATCACTACCAAGGCATAAAAAATGTTTATTTCCTGGGAAGCCAGCTGCCAAATTTTCCAAATTGTATACATTTTTCTGTACAAAAAGGCACAATTTTCCTCCAAATTCCAAAATTTACCTCCAAGTACTATAATTTCTTGGAAAGGAGCTTCCCAAATATTCCACTTTTTCATGCCATGATCACTACCATACTTGATGTTGATGATGCAATTAAATACCAGCATGGTGCATTTACCTTGATCATGTCAGTGACGTCACTGGTTGCAGCATTTAATCGCAAGCGTAGATTCAAAATGCTGGCATACAAAGGCAGAAAGAAAACATACACACGAAACATCAGTCTGAACCTGTTGACGTCACTGACGTGAGGAAGATAAATACACCAGCTGAAACAGCCAAGATGATGTATAATACTTTCGTTCTACTGAGGCAAAACATTGAGGAACCCACTAGTAATGTTCTGATTGGCTGAGTATGGTCTGCTCATTTTCATGGTAATCTCTTGCTAATTTTTTGCTGTAGATATTGAAGGGATTAGAGATTTTGTTTTGTGGTAATGTTAAATCGCTTTGAGGATGCCATACATTAACTTGCAAGGATGCAGTTGGTTTATATTATGGATCTCATTATTTCTCCATATTAGGGTATGACGATTTGACGCAAAACACAGGACTTCAAAAGTAACTATTCCGGTGTGTCACAAACACAGAAGACGGCTACAGGAGCTGCCGGTATGTTTTCTTTCATCCCCTTCAAGAGATTGCTTCTTGGAGATATGTAAAAGCTTACAGGAATAAAAGTGCAGAATCCTTTTGATAATTGTGATGCGATTTGGATGACTCCGTCGGATGTTGTACTTGGTCGGTTTTGATACTACCTGTTTACTGGTTTTGTGTCTTTGTTTGAGCTACCTAGAACAGCCAATGGACACCAAGTGAATAGAATAATATGCACATTATAACGGTTTAAGCTCGCATGGCCCAAGGGCCGGTCGGTCCAGGCAATTAAGTGTTATTTTGTTCCCATTGTTCCCCCATTGTTATGGATTGCCGTAATTGGATCAAATTAACACGACACCATCCCAGTTGATTGCGGTCCAAATTGTGGCATAGTGAGAATAAAAACAAAAGTAAAATATGAAAAGTAATTCCCTCCTTTCCATTTTAAAAAGAATATCTTGAAATATTTAGAAGCAAATATTCTTTATTTAAACAAGTCTTTTTGAATATATATTTATTAGTCTTTCCTGGAGGTGGACAAGCACACGTGAGTGTGAAAAAACCCCATGTGGTTTGGCCCGATTCGAACCGGTGACCTCCGTATCACTAGCATGCCGTCTTGCCAACTGAGCTATCAAGCCAGGGTTGGTAGAGGAGCGATAGATATTATCTATAGGTGTTAGGTCCAAAAAGTAAACATTTCAAGTTTATGAATATAAATCATCATCATCCATCCGCTGCACCAAGCCTGGACCAAGCGACCTCGGAAACCAATGACGTAATGCCATTAAAATCCATAAGAATTAAAACAACATTGTAATGTGCATAATCCATTTCTGCCTGCTAGTAACCCCAGGTGACTAGAAACAAAGAACACTAAACGACGGACAGGCAGGCAATCTTAAAATTGACCCAAGTGGGACATTCGATGGGTCGTTTTCCAGATTGTATCACTATTACTCTTCCACATATCACCAC
>JAMKCH010043271.1:0-12444 GCA_023653785.1 Ophioderma brevispina
TCTTCTACGAACAAATGTGCCCAGAACAAAATATGTTTTCTCGCCATATGGTAAAAATTAAGTAATTCGTCAAGCACTTTGTAGAAATTGATCAGAGGCACATGTGGAGCATGCTTGATTTAGAGACTTTTCCCATAGAGCTCCATAGAGCTCGGCAACCTCCTAAATCTAGTATCGACATGGTGGTTTTCCACCCCCCCCCCCCCCAGTCTGAACTTCAAAATTCAAGTGACATAGATTTTTTTAGGATACAATTTCCTATCAAATTTCACTGGGTATCTGTTGTAGACCACCTAGCCGAGAACGTTTCTAGGTTGTATTGGACAAACGGTGTAAAAGAAAAAGCACCGAAACCTTTTTTTTGAACTTGCCCACTATAGTAATCATCCCTATAGAAAAACGCATGGCTTTGACTTCTGTCTGGCACGACAGAAAGAACTAACTCATCATCTTATTACATAAAGACTGCGTATTCGGCTTAATCACTCAGGGTGATCTAAGACATTGGTAAAGCATTCCAAATATGTAAAAAAACCGGTGTTCGAGAAAAATTGGCGCTTCTTTCTGGAATCTCCCTCAGGTCTCTTTAACCAAGTGGAACCAACATATGGCTAAATCAAGTTGCAGTGGCAAAACCAGTTGACATAAATTATTGAAGCAGTACAACACAGTTGTGAAATTCAGGTTGTACAAGTTAAAACAGTTGAAATGAAAAAAATCATTTGGCATACTTGAAACCAACACCCGTTTGAAATTTTAGCAGGTTTAAACATTTTAATACGGACATCACGACGGAGGCCCATTTTATAGTCCCATCCCGAACGCTAACTTCGTTCGGCGGGTACAAAAACAGTGGTTGAGGCAGGTAAAACCAGCTGAAGAAAAAACCTGCCATACTTGAACCAAGTTTGAAGTATCTAGTTAATTGATTAAAACCATGTGACATAATTTGAATCAATCAGTTGAACAGATGCATAGTAGAATAGAGTAAAACCAGTTTGATCATAAGTGAATACCGTTTTAAACCATTAAGAGCAACCAATTCCACGTTGGAGCAACCATGCAGTTGAACAGTTGAAATAGGAAACACAGTTGGAAAACCAGTTACACCAGGTGACAGAAAAACCAGTTGACATAGTGAACCATTTGACGAGACCAATACAACACTGAAACCAAATTTAACCGAGTTGTAAACCAGATGATCCAGTTTGAAACCAGTGTGGACCAGTTTTGGAGCTGAACTGGTTTCAACTGTTTTCAACTGTGAGGGATTGTCACGGAATATTTCTGGATTCCAGAAACCATTGGAGCTACAACAGAATCACTTCAACTCCACGCACTATAACAGGGTATTTTTACATATTTCTATGTAAAAATAACGGACGAGGCCAAGGTCATACGCAGGCCAAAGGAACACCCATGACCCGACCCGAGCTCAAACCGGTTTGGTTTATAGTTTTCCAGTCTATGCTGCTTAAAACTCTAAAAATTTAATACCTTTGAGCGAGTTGCTTAAATGAATGAGGCTTGCCACCACCATCATCTGGCCCCCTATTACAGGAAAAAAAAAGAAAGCACAAAACAGAAATGAAACAAAAAATATAAACAAAAAATTAAAAGGAAAAGAAAAAGTAAATAGGTAAATCGGTATTGGTTCAGTAATTTTTTTTAAAAATAGCAATTTGTTTGGAAACATAAAAATTAAAAAATAGCACCCTATATTGCCTATAAAAACGCAATTGAATAATTGGCTACTTTTTTTTGGGTTTTGCCATCTGCCATGCCACACCCAAGTGAAATTTTCAATTGGCAAACAACTGCAGAAGAGCCTAGAATAAAGAAAAATTGGTTTGTTTGGGCATTAAAGGCTTGTATTCATGCTATTTTAATCCTATTTTCCCATAACAAACACTTTCCTCTAATAAAGTCCCCTCACCGCAGTGGTCTTAAAATCCCAAAATCTTAATCATTAATCATTAAACATAGCAATTGCTACATTGGTAAGCAGATTTGGCCAGCCTGAATAAAGAGGATACACAAGATGAGAAAATACACACGTATATCCACCAGCTAAGCTATGCATGAACTTCAAGCACTCAAACTCTACACTCAAGAGCAATTTACTGATTAATTCCTCCACAACTACCTCCTCACAAACTACTTCATATATACACAGTAACCATGTTCAGTTGTCAAAATGCTCATGTCAATCCCGTTAAAGGTTCAACAAGAGATTTTGAGCCACCCAAATATAGTGTCATAATAGTAATTTCATATAGATTAGACACTCAATAGATTTCTTACCTTGTATTTGGCTACAGAAATGTCTTAAAAGAGAGAAAAAGGGTGATTTTGATTGCTAATGTAAAAACATAGGCTGAATTTCGTATTTGCTCCTATATGAAATTAGAAATTTCACAATTTTTGTACCAAAGAAACATTTCTCAGCTTAATCCTTTCAGATTGGGATTTTTGTGATGGAAAGCCTTACATCAGGGTAAAAATCAGTACTTTCAATTTTTTAGGGACACCTGATATGTGAAATCTCTCGATGCACCTTTAATGCATGAAGAGACACTATGTATTTCAATCTTGAAAACATTCATTATCTTGAGACTACCAGCCTTAGAAAGTTAATTTATGGGAAGCCAGGCTAATCACACGTTACCATCATAATGATTCTCAATATACCCAGAGGGTGTTTTTAATCAATCCCATAATGCATTGCAATGTGCCTATACTGTACTGTACTAAATACATGTCAGTACTTAGGGATAAAAAGTGTTCCAAATGTTAAAGAACCACAGGTACATTGTGGGATTGACTCAATACACCCTCTGCAATATACCTAAGATGTTCTATTTGTAACCTAGATATGCAGATTTTCCTGAAACAGTACCAGATTTGAGGTGCCCAAATTAAAGTATTATAATGAGCATATGCACTTCATTGTCATAGTTTTGGGCACCACCATATTTGGTTTGCATATCGTCATATTTGGAAAGCCATTGTGCATATTTATGAGACACGGAAGAATTGTGTTTGTTGCATTTTAGCGAATGAAAACAACAACTGATGCCTCAAATATCTCTTTTCTTAGGCAAAATTAACTGGGTCATCCACTGATTTTTGTGCATTAGGAATGTAGGAATCTTTTTAGAATCAATTGGTTTTTGCATAATCATTGAGGAAAAATTGGCTGATCAGGCAATGGAACATCAGGGAAAACTGATAAAATAATGTGTGACACACACATTTTTATGTGCGCATGCTTTCATAACAATCACCATGACACATGAGCGCTTGTGCAACAATAACTGCAACGGACAGGATGTGGTAGAAATCGGTTACGGGCTTGGGCTATTCAATAATACAATTCTCTCTTTATATTTCTCTGCAATATACCCAATACACACCTGTGACTAATCGCCCTGTGCCAGTTTAACTCCTCATCCATTTCCACAGATATCCATATTTGAGCCATCCTCCTAACATAAGAGGATTCAAATCTTTCACACCACCAAATCAATATAGCGTGAACAACTAGAATTTTGCAGTTCTTGGCTTTCGTGCTCGCTATATTCAAAGAATATAAGCCATGGGCCGCTCCATGACCTTGGTGCACCTATGACACAAGTAATTCCAATTGAACTTCAACTTTTCAATTGAGGTCAATTTAAACAACAAAATTAACGTCAATTTTTAAAAAACTTAACATTTTAGTGACACATACATCCACACACACACACACACACGTCCACACATACACACGCACAACAAATTGCTAAGTGGTCCTCCAGCTATAGCTGGAGGCCCACAATAACAGATACCAATTCTTTAGATCACAGTCATCCACAACTCTTGAGCAGAAAATATGACCCACCAACAACAACCTAGTGAATAGTGCAGATCCATATGTTTTTAAAAATGCACTCGTATCTCAATCTACCTACAAAAGCTGTGCCTCTCACCATAATGAAATTCATCAAACCATGTCCATTTCTGCTCTGAAGGAAAGAATGACAGATACCCCATTCCACACAAGTGGAGGCAGTCAAAAGTCAGACTATTAAGCAGACTGCATCCTCCCCTAAAGTACAGGGGATGTTATTAAAAAGTACCTACTGAATGTGATTATTCAGATTCAAACTCATACTCAAGTTTTCAAAGTTGCAGCACTGTCCACAGCTACAGTCGCTGTCAAATCCTTCAGTACATTTCAGACGTATGCCCGCATTCTCGTCAAAACGGTGCCCCATTTGGTTGCATGCAGACGGAGTAGAAAAATAAGCTGAAAGATTTGGACAACAACTGCAATCACAGCAGTGACAGAACAGACCCACACCAAAATCAATCTGAGCAAATTGATTGTACAATTTGCGGAGAAAGGATCCACTCAGAGGGACCTCCCTGTCTGGCCCTCGATAAATCATCCACAAGAATATTGGTAACCATGGCAATATGCCTCACCACCAGGCTGATCCCACTGCTGGTGCACCAAGCATACATCTGAAGACAAGGAGTGGGGGACCAAGTCCCCTGTCCGTTGATGTATGCTACTGCAGTCATGTTGTCAATATGTCAGACTGGGTAAGCACTGTGTAGCCTCTCAATGACTCGAATGCCCCTGGGATTGTTCCTGACAGCCACATTTGATCAAGTTCATGGGAACAAATCCTCCTTGGCGACCAGGCGGCCGACACTCGTTCCTCTAAGAAGAGGTGACCTCCCCCATCCCGGACGCGTCAGTCTAATAAGCAAATGACCTGGAGAAGGAGCAGAAACTTCCGCCACCGTAAGGTTGTGGAAGCATATCCCCCATTCCGCTCCTGCTAAATGAGGGGGTCATGGAACAACAGTGTTCAACTGAATGATGGCTGGGCAGTAGTGTGTACAGGGTGAACTGAATGTGATAGCCCTGACAAGATGAGTGAACCAAGTTTAGTGGGGGGGTGGGCTGCGAAGGCTGCTAGAATAGAGAGAAGGCTGTGTGCATCCTGAATCCTTCCTCAGTTAGCCCATCATCTCTGTCTCAACGCCCTCACCATCGGAACCCCGGTCAGATAACGCGGGCGTGACGATGTAGTGAACGTATCACAGCGAAGGAGCGGCTCCAAATTGTCATCTGACAGGATACATAGGAACGACACAAGATGCAACCAAAGAAGCAAGGTGACTTGGTCCAAACTAATTGGTGGTTTTTCGCACCCCAGCTGAGAGGACCTTGTATTCCTCCTCAGCCAACCAGTTAGCCGCTGCGCCAGCATACTCAGGATACATCTGTTGGAAGGTAAATTTCCATAGTAAAAGTACCCTGGCGGCCCTATCATGCCAGTCAAAATCATGCGGGTGTACAAGTAGCATGACCAATTGGCCATAGGGAACCTGCTTGCCATGCCAGCAAAACCATGCCGGTCACCCCGCCCTTATTGCAAGCCAAAACACCCTGGTTAATATCACTAGCAATACAGGGAGATGCGAAGAAGAAACACGCTTTGTGAACCTGTGCCCGGACAGCAACCCCCGAGTGGCCTGTGAACTCACTTTTGGCCAGCGAGGTGATACTTCAAGTCTCATATCGATAAAACCTTTACCCTAGGACTAAGAGACACTGTAGTCTTAAATGGGATGGTGTTGATGACAATGATTGTACTTTGTAGTCATTGTAAGATTAGGCTTAGAATGTGTTGTAAACAATAACCCATGGATGCGGAAGTTGATAGCTTCTACACAACAGATCCAGCGCAAAAAAAATTGAACACAGGTCAGAATTCCAAATCAGATATCTTTGGATTTTTAACCCTAACTTCGTAGTGTGCTAGAACAACAAATACAATCCATTACAACTCATTTTTATTTTTACAGCCTTTTCACATCTGAAAGAAATTTGCCACATATTTTGTCCTGGACATGACATACCAATCAGGACAATAGTCCATTACTGTACAAAAATTGAAATTAAAGGGTCTGTGCCCGATCTCTTATAGCCTTGTCCCCATAACCTCAAAGTTTACTAGAAGAAAGCTACTAGTTCTCTCATGTACCCTGTGAAATCTTAGTGGCTATAGTCCATTTCTCTCCCTCCGTGTAGTGATGTCACAACCTTGACGCAGCTTTTACTCACGCGTCAAGATATGCACGATCTCAAAATTAATGGTTTGAAAACTAATGGCATAGTGCAAATGTTAATACTTAAGTGGCCATCATACATGGTGTCGCCCACATCACATACTGTCCTATTTTCCAAACAACCAAACAACGTTTTCCGATAAAGTCCCATTCAAAATCTCTCGCGACCTTCATTTCTCTACTAAAACGTAAGCATAAAAGAAACATCTAGACTTTTACTGTCTGAAGCAAAACATTTTAAAGTCCAAACAAGCCATAAATCCAACTTAAAACTGCATATATTATCTTAATTAGGCTACAACGTTATAAGTCTGTATGTGAAATCAGAAATAATGTATATTGTCAAAATACGACGCATATTACAAAACCGTTGGTTTTCCAATGTAACGTAAAGAGACCTATGTGGAAAAGCTTGTTTACGAAAACGATTGGAAAATACGTCAAAATAGATCTGTATGGGAAAATCGTTTTATTTTGAGATCGGCAAAATAGAACGCTATATCAAACACGTGTAAATGAATGGCGATTTTTAAAAAATACGACATTATGTGAAACTGGATTGAGATTTTTGAGAATGTCACAAATCAGTAAGTATAAACACATTAATTAGGCATCCTCCTTTTGAAACGTTGTGGATGCAAGAACTCGATGAACTAATTAAGTAGGCGGAATTTCGCAAAACCTCCAAAATTTGAAATCTACGACCGTATGTGATTCGGGCGACGAATTTGTGGCATGGGTTCCAGATGACACATTTAGTATGCGAGAAAGAGAGGTTAATCGCCATTTGGTCTAATCCCAATTGGTCTAATGGATATTTTGTCAACTCCCATGGTCTACTACCATTAGGTATAATAACCATTTAGGCTAATACCGTAGTCTAAAGCCATGTAGGTTTCTAATATTCATTGTCTAAAACATATATGGATAAATCAAGATCGTCATAACCTATTTGGGGGGGTTTTTCTACTGCCAATTGGTTAATACCCAATTGGTCTATATCCATTTGGTGTTAATATCTAACTGGTCTAATATCCATTCTGGTCTAATACCCATTTGGTCTAATAACAGCCATCTGGTCTAATATCCATTTTGGTTAATAGCCACTGGTCAGCTAGTCAATATTCAGCTAGTTAATATTCATTTGTGCTAATACCCATTTGGTCTAATGCCAATTTCTGGTCTAATATCCATTTGGTTAATGTCCATCTAGTTAATCCATTTGGTTTAATATTTAAATCAGTGTTTAAAATCAACTATTTTGGGTTTAACATCCAAATGGATAATTACTCATATGGGTATGACCAAGTAGATATTAGAACAGGTGGATATTAGACCAAGTGGATATCTAGACCCAAATGGATATTAGACTAATGCAATTAGACCAAAGCACATTAGACCGACTGGGTATTAGACCAAAATGGATTTTAGACCAGATGTATCGACCAGATGGCTTATTAACATGGGTAATTAGACAAAATGGGAATTTAGACCCATGGTTTTGTGTTTTAGGACCAATGGTAGTAGAAAAATGGCATTAGACTAGATGGGCATTAGACCAAAATGGATATTAGACATTCGGGTTGTTATATTAATGGATGTTAGACTAAATGGTTATTGGTTATTAGACAAATTGGATTAGACAATATGGGTTTTAGACAAATGAAGTTAGACCAAATGGTTATTAGACCCAAATTTTATGGCAATAACCGAAGAGAGAGACCAGACATGCTGTTGACTAAGCATCAAGCTCCTTACAAAAGGAAGGGTAGGAAAACGGCATAGTTCCAGAGAGGATAGTCACCGTTACCCATAGATTTCCACCATTTCTTACATATTTCTTTGTATGAATGTTAAAATTTCTCTCCAAATGGTCAAATTTCTGGGAAAGAGCTTCCTAGATCCCCACTTTTCCAACCATGCAACATGGATGATTTGGCTTATGGTCATGTGTTAAGCCAGAAAGTGTGCAATACTTTTACTGTTTTCAAATTCAAATTGCATGATCATTTCTAACAAATCAATCAATGTAAATGTCAGTGTGTGGTGGGGGGGGGCAATAATCTTGTGCTTTCAGTGCAATATGGACTGGTATTGTGTCGTGCAATAAGTCCTTTTAGTACAGTATTGCTTTCATGTATGTGGTTATGTGTGCCACATTTGTGTGTGTGTTCTCACATTGGGATGACGTATGGGTAATGCCTCTATAAGACCTCATTTTAGGCTCCTTGTTTAAGTTCCAGAGACCCCCCATTTTAGGACCATTTCAGTTCCAGAGACCCTCCATTTCATGTCCAAAGCCATATTCTACCAAATTTTCTTCAAAAAACCTCAAAAAGTAGCTGGAAATTGAGGGAAATCACAGCTTATTTTTTTAATTTTTTTTAAACATAGTTCCGGAGACCCCATTTTTTGGGCCTCAAGTCAGTTCTGGAGCCTCAATTTTTTAAATCCAGGAGGCACATATTACCTACCCAAAAAAAGTTGAGAGCCCCCTCCCCGGGTGGATGGTATGCATGTATGCGGGCATGTGTGTTTGTGGTAGGGTTTGTTTTGTGGGTGAGAGAGGTTATGTGCTTTGCTAGTGGGTGTATGCGATTGTGTACATTTAGGGGTACTCCTTTCTGGTGTTTTATGAATTGTTTTTATTATGTCTTTTAACTATTTTAAATTCTTATTCATTTTGTATTATATATTTGACCAGCAGGCAGAGGTGGGGTATGCAGTACATCTTTCAGATGTCAGTGGTTCTCACTTGTTTATATGTGCTCTTACGTTAACTGCCAAATGATTAATAAATACACATCCAATTTCTTCATGGTAGTTACCACGCAGGTACCACCGAGTAGACATGGATTACCTACCCACTAGACGTACACTCACCGGCCAGGATTTTTGCCACATAGACGGATAGTGTACACACATCGGCTGTCTGCACCGATGCGAAGTAGCTATGTGGTTACACCAGCTCTCAGCGCGCGTGGTATTTCTCGTGGCCAATTTTGTTTTTTAGATATTTTTGGCATATATTTGCATTTTTATGAGATGTGCGGCCCCGAATATGGGGGTTTTTGATGATGCCCAATTCAAATTTCATAATGATTTTCCCAAAAAATTATAAAAAATGCTAAACAGAGCCCAAGTGTATAGCACCCTCATTTCATCCGCTATCAAAATGGCATCGTGGAAAACTTTGGAGTAGCTACGTGGTAGCTACATGTCTACTCCAGTACTGTCTACACCAAATGCACCTTCTCTCCACCTAGTGGATAACTACAGGGTAGTCATTGGGGTAGTATACCATACTGTATAGTAGCCACATCATTATATACCTAATAGCTGTGTACTTTGCAAGCACTGTCTTGCAGCTACTGCCTCGCAATTAGCCCAGTGTGTACTGTGCAGTAAGAAAACGGCTGTGTAAGTGTAGGATTGGGCTACTACTAGCAGGCCACCACCAGTCAATCAGCTTGGAGCCGCCGTCTCTAACAAATAGAGTGGCTATGGAATGAACAGGGTGATTGACACCCAGGGATTGACCTCTACCTCTACCCCTATCCAGGACAGTCCAAACCGACTACGAGTGACTTAGTCACTTATAGTCAGCACTGCTCACACTTTGGCAAATTCTGAAAATTTGAAAGCCTTGCGTAAAAGCATTAAAAAATACACTGTTCACCGAACTCAAGTGTCGTCTGCCATTACGGATTGTGAATGGGCCAAAGGTCACATGAGGTCACCAAGGTCACATGAGGTCACCAAGGTCACATGAGGTCACCAAGGTCACATGAGGTTATCAACATAAAATGTGGGTCACTACGTACCCAAGGTCCATTTTATCCAAGAATCATGAAAATGTGCACACATATGTGGAAACAGTGGGCAATTATAATTGTGGTGCACATAGGGGAACGCTGGTGTGTGATAACAATAAATCATGATGAATGGTAGAGATATAAATAAGTAAATAACTTTACTTTATACAAATAAGTAAAATAAATAAAATATGTGCATAATTACAAAATGCCCTTCACATCTACTCTCCATCATGTGCTTTAATTCTATTATTGACAGATTTAACAGAATAAAACACCCGATACAGAGTAGGTGCGAAGGGTAAAATGTAATTATGCCAAATAAATAAACAATAAACAACACATAAACATGCAATTAAACAAATAGCAAACAGGATTCCAAAAAGAGTGATGTATACCAATGTATCTGGAATAAAAATGCAGGAAGTGAATTATAATGAAATTGAAATTGTGACTCATGTCAAAGGGGGCTGGCCGATGACCAGATTTAAAGAGACACTGGCACATTTGAAAAATAGTGCGCCCTCAAGATTTTTCAAAATCGACATTTTCGCAAGGTCGTAAAGCTTTTATACAAAAGCCCTCACCTGAAATGATTAAGAACGATTTTATAATTAATGTCGCTGGCAACATTAATTCAGCACACGACGAAAACGCACGCCGTATGCATGCGCATGTTTCCACGCAATGCACCCTGTTTGACAGGTCTGTAACCTTTGTGGTTTTAATATCAATGAGTACGAGTCTATGATATTCAAGTAATATACACATTTGTTGATTTAAGTTATGGAAAACTTAAAAGTTGGCCTACAAATTACCTGGATGTATGTCCGTATCTGTTTTTGAGTATGTTATTTTATGTGTAAAATGTATCTCTATCCTTCCAATATGGCCTAGACTATCATTTAAGAGGATATTGAAGACATTTCATATTTTGTGAAAATGTGCCAGTGCCGCTTTAAAGGCTGAATCAGAGATTCCCGATGAGGGTGCACTCATTTTTCAAACAAATCCTGTTTTTTGCATATACATAATGCTTGACCATATACTAATCACTGTGTGAAATAACTAAGCTCAAATCGAAGTTTTTCATATAGAAAATCATAACTTCGTTATAAAATTCCGGATCCAGAAATTTTGTTATACACGGTATTCTATGGCACTCTTATACTGTACATAAATGTTTACTGCATGAAAACGACAAATCCGATTCATGTCTAACTTTGGAATTAAGCATTTAGGTAACTATCTTTAGTTTCGGATGGCTATTTTCAATTACTACACCAAAAAAATTTATTTAGAAATCTCTGAATCAGCCTTTAAAGACACTATCAGTGATTTGCTAAATCAGAAAATCAAAAAATCATCAAAAATCAAATATTTGCATTTTTGGAACAAGTATAGGTATTCCTAACATACCCTGCAAGTGATAAGTCTAGAAGCAACCTAATAAGGACAAAATTGGATATGTTAGTCATTACTGTTACTACAACGTGTAATTAATGGGATTCATATCTCTGAACATTGCTGTTATCTTCCTTTTTCTGTCAACTTTCCAGTTGGAAAATATACCTAATGGCAGTCCTACAGACTTATCCATAACTTTAAAGCTATTCCTACAAATTTTAAATATCTTTTATCTTTCGGGATAATCACTGATAGTGTCTTTAAGTCTATAAATTTTTAATCTTGATAGAATGGCTTTCACCCAAAACCCCCATCTATAAAGTTTCACGCCAATATTTCAACCCATTTTGAAGTGAGAGCTAATAATGTGATTTTGTAAATCCCCATAGAGAACTGTGTAAAATTAATATTGGTCGACCAAAATGGGGCATATTTTCGCTCATAACATCCAACCAAACATCCTTTAGCCCTAAGATTTCACATGGTAAATGAGAAAAATAGTAGCTCAATGACAAAATTTTGACCACTTCCGGTAAAATCCGGGTCCCTGGGGTTGAGGCTATTAGCGATCGGACCACGGCCTTTTAATTTTATGGTGATGATAATGAATAATATGATGATGGTTAAAGGTGCTTGTTCCGATCGTCTTTGGGACCCCCTGATTTTACCGGAAGTAGTATCAATTTTGATATCATATGAAAGGCCGTATTTTTTTCATTGTTGTCCTGAAATTTCAGCTTTCAAATCCATTTCTTTCTCAAGATATAGATAAAAAAAAACTACCGGCCGTTTTAGTGGTTAACCATCAATTTTAGCACAGTAGTGAATAGGGCGTTGCACTATGCATTATCACGTCTAGCATCAAAGCCGCAAGTCTGTTTCCCACGGTTGTACAAGTGTCAGGCTCTCATATCAAGTAGAGAACACAATAGACAAAAATCGGAACAAGCACCTTTAAGATGATATCATTCAATAAAAGTGCCAATGACAATAATATATTAACAGTAGTAAAAAAAAATAATAGTGATCATAATGATGCGCTTTAATATTTCATACTAAATCAAAGTGAACGCGACGTGCCGTGACTCGATTG
>JAMKCH010043272.1:0-12447 GCA_023653785.1 Ophioderma brevispina
TATAGGCTGTTCAAAGTGTATTATTTTTCAAAAGTTTGTACAGGCTCTATTGGGACACCGGAAAATGTTGCCGTTTTTCCAGGCATAAATTAAAACCACTCGACGATTTTTGTACTTATGTGAAGAACCTTATAAGGATTTTTCGGCGGCCCTAATAAAACTGGGTGTCACCGACTTAGTTTTCGAGAAAAACGACTAAATAGGCCTAAAAATTGCAATTTTTTTCTCTGCAAGTGCGTCCTGTTTGCATGACAAAGCGCAGCTTACCTTGCTTATTGACGCACAGAATAAGCGCAAATCATGCCTAGTACGTGTTCGCAAGAGAATTGGCTCTTGTGTTGACAGCAGAAGCACTAAACTCTACTCGGTGTGGAAGTGGATGGGTGGGTTGGCGGGGCAGGTGAAGGGAGTGAGTGAAAGTGAGTGAGTTGAGTGAGTTGAGCAGAGCGAGCGAGCATTGCGAACATTTTTTTTTCAATTTGGCAACAGGGATGTTGAAAATATAGACCTATACAAGGAAAATTCAAAATTAGGTATCAGGGCATCAGGGATAATTTAATAAAAAGGGATCTATTTGTTAAATATCGGAATTAATTTGTTCCGATAAAACTTTCCCCACACCATCTGATACGTTTCCCATAAAATCGGGTTCTTGACTTAGAAGCTACGACCCGAAAAACATTCCCCCTCTCTTCCTGAATCCAGGCGAAAAAAAAAGCCTGTTTACCTATTGAAAGTTTTCCGATACAACTACATTAGAAATTAAATGCCATGTATGGCATAAGTGTGTGTCTCATTTTGAAAATTGTGAGATATTGGAAGGTCCAAAAGGCAAACGGCAAACATACGTTTCTCACTTTTTCTGTCTGACACTTTTTTCGGGAATCAATGCCATAAAAACCATCAAATTTAAGAACCTGCTGGCATGTCATGATCAAGGTCGTACCGCGGGGCTGTGTGGTTTTGACACTCGAATTCGTCTAGGACCAACATCCGTTGGCAAAATTGGGCATCGCATTAAACATGTACAAAGAAAAACCAATGTCGGTACATGGGCGGTTTGTCGGCATTCGGTGACCAGTACCCTACCGACACCACCCCGCACCCCCACATTTATGAAAACACGTCGGGAGACGCCTCGGAATGTATTAACAAAATTGGCCCATCGTGCTGAGTACGCACTACAAATGAAACGACGCAAAACTACAACAAAAAAGCAAACATTCTCGCGGTGAACTGTGTATGCATGCATCACTCGCACCTGAGAAAGATCTCCTACGCTCTGACTCCGAGTGCGTAAGTGCAGGCAATGACACGCATACGCAATTGCTTTTTCTCTCATTATCCTCGCTCTATAACCCTAAAGTAAATCTTTGACTTTGTAGACTTTGATCGGAAATTTCAGTTCATACGTACATCAAAGTTCAAGTTGCAATGGCAGTGTGTATGACTCTTATTAGAAGAGTCAATGTTTGCCTAAAAAGAATCACAGGCCATGGGTAGCGCTGTCATGAGTAAAAGTAAGGGGTTTCGCATGGAAGATAATTGGACCCCTTAACCCCACCTTTAGTCTGAAAACAATGGGTCCAAACCAGAAAACAAGGGGTCCAAATGTGATTAATTGAGTGGTAAAAATGTTGGTTCTCGAACCATGGCATAACTTCCTATATAGCTCCACCATGATCAGAAATGTACTAATTCACTCCATGATGAATGGGCAGTTTGGGGAGTGCATCTTTAATTTTAATTCAACCTTCAATCCAAAAGTCCCTACTTCCACTCAATATCTCCCAAATATTGACAAAAACAAACTCAGAAGATAACTCCATGCAAAAAGACAACTGCAAAGCAAAGAAAGAAGGGCAAACAGAATGACTACTTTTATTCCCAAGACAAGTTTCACAATAAAAAATTTTGGCTTTACAAGGCATTTTGAATGTTTTATTTCAAAGTTTGCCCTTCTCACCTTTGCATCCAAAGTTCCAAACATTTGAAGTCGACAAACACACAAAGGGCTTCACACACAGGCCGTCATATGTAACGACTTCTGTTAGAGCCCCTAGCCTTGGATATACATGCCAAGAAAATGGTTTTTTGGTTGAGAAATTACAAAAGCCAAATAATCAACAGAAAAACAAATGTGCCTACTAAACACATTACAGGGTTGCATTTTTTGAAAGCTAAAAGGTAAAATTTCTTGGATAGATTCGCGTCAACATTACTTTTAAGGCCAAGAATTTTAGTTTAACGTGGAAAAATTTCTGATAACAAGCTGAACATTTCAGGATTGGGTGCAGAAATGTGTCCCTAGAAAACATACTAAAAGTCCCTAAATCCCTCTTTGTGCTTTTCAGAAAATAAGGGGGCAAGTTTGTACAGGTGTAACATTCACAATATTAGAAGTGGTCCTTAAATTGTTCCCACATTTTTTGTCATGTCCCAAGGATCAAAAACAAGGTATAGTTTGCCTATCCTACAACCTGTAGTTTACGTACTACAGACCTAAAATCATTCAAGGTCCCATCGTGGGGGTAAATATTTCAAAATGATCCAATTTCATTGAACCAGATTTCAAAATTGCTCGTAGAGTCATATTAAACAGAAAGTTCATTCCAAGCACCTACATGGATTCAATATTGACATATAAGAGCAGAAAGCAGTAACCACCATAGAGCCGTAAAACCCCATCACACTTGGCCCTGTAATTTTGCAAGTAATGACCACCACCTGTTAAATATTCATTTGGTGATCATGTACAACTAGATGAAGATTTGACACATCTTTCAGAAGAATCCGAACCAGTCTGAAAAATTTACCCCCAGATGAACCTTGAGCTTTTTACCATATAGTTATTAACTACAATCCATAGATAGGGCAACTATACCTTTTTTAATCCTTGGACATGACAAAAATTTGAACACATTTAAGGACAATGTGTGTGATGTAGTTTCGTATGTGTTTAACCCCACAGGTAAGCAACTTTGCCCCCTTCTTTCTGAAAAAGCAGCAAAGCGTGAGTTTTATTGGGGACTTTTTTAGTATTATATGACACTGAGCACGAGAACATTTGCTTCTGCACCAATTTCTACATTTTCAGCTGTTCCCATAAAACATTTCACACCCGTTTGCCATTTTTAGTGGGTTTAATTAAGAATACTCTTGGCGCGATTATTAGACCTGAATCTTCACGGTCCGTCAACACAATACCTCAAGGCCGCCTGCCGGACGGGTGCTAATATAGGTGTGGACACTGAAAAAATAAGCTGTGTCGTGATAGTGTGGGAGCGCCTGTGGCTCCATGAATAATTTCCCGTACTTGAACCAGGGCGTACACTGTTCGCTCAACGCGTAATATAGACAGACGTACTCGGGCTATCTCTCAGATGAGAAAGGGACGCCGGAGAAGTCCAGTGTGGGGGCGGGGGGATCGTCATAGTGCGACAGTCACCGCTTCTTACACAAGGGCGCGTTGAGGGGGGGGGGGGGGGGCCCAGCACAAGGTCACACACATCTGGTGTTGAAAGTTTGTTTTGTTAAGAGCTCAGTTTGTACATGGTTTTGTTGGGTCGTTTTTGTGTTTTGTGTTTTTTTTTGTTTTTAGGAGACATAATTGAATGTTCCTTCCCAGCTTGTTCTCTGTCCTGAATGTCGTTTTTATGTATTTGTAATTAAATTTATTCTGTGTCATAGTGTATGTGTGTGTGTATTCATTTACTCTATTTAAAAAACTTATTTAGTTTTTAGTTTTATCACAAGTAATATCAGTATCCAGTTGGTTTTGAGGTTTTATTTATTTATTGATATTCAGTTCTTTAGATTATTGCTGCGTTTTTTATACAGGTATTTATTTATGCAGATTTTTATTTAGTTATTAGTTTATTATTTAATATTGTGAAAAAGTTTCTAGAGTTTTACTCAGTAGTTTTGTCTTTTTTACATTTTGCATTTGATTGGTTGGTTTATGAGTAACTTAATTAAACGGCAAAACTAATAACACAGCTCAAAAATTGTGAAATTCACTTTTGGGGTACTTTTTTGGAGGTGACCGTGACCGTCCCTCCCCCCCTCCCAATACGGGTCTGACACACACCCAAACAAAACCTGGCGGCCCTAAAATATGGATGTTTTTAGTGATGTTTTGAGATTCACTTTCCATACTAGTCCTTTTGCCACTTCCTACACGTTCACATCAATAAATGTATAAATGGTGGGATTAGCCGAGAAAAAAAGAAAGTTCTCAGCTTCCCGAGGCCGCTCGCATAGTGTAAACATTCACTTTTACACATTTCTATTTTTAAGCTAAGTCCCCCCCCCCCCTTTTGGTTTCAGAGATTTATTTTTACATTTTTTTTACTGTGAAAAAATTCAAGAAAAAAACCTCTTTGTCTTGGCAGATACGAGTAAATCGAATTTGCACATAAGAGGTCCATACAGCACAAACATAAAAATCTCACTTTTAGTCATTCGGAAAGAGCTGTATGTTACGAAATGGCCCCTTTATTAAAGGTATATTATATAACCTTCGTCCCGACCTATATTTGTACCAGAGGTCATCAACTTGGTGTCATAAAAGCTACAGTAATTTTTCCTCATTAACCATGAAATGTAAATTCTTCGAGGCAGAAATATTCTTCGGTTTGGCCTGTTATAGCGAAGTTTAGAACTATTCGCATTGTTGTTCCTGCAATATAATTTCACAATTTTACCCATGCGTTAACAGATATTACTAGCTCTTTATAAACGGGTTGAAATATTTGGTTGAAACTTTATCATATATGGGTGTAGGCCCTATTGGGGTCAAGGTCTTCAAAATATGATGAAAGAATTTTAATGTAAATTGGGGACCACCCTTTTAAACAATAATTATTTTGAACATTCTTCAGAGCCTGAATTCCGTGTCGGGTATAATAACGTGACCCAGGGACTGACTTTTAAAATATGGTTGTTTTAAAATATGGTGGTACTTCTCTTCCGTACAAACCTCCCCTGGTCATTCAGGTGAGGGCTTAGGGGATGCTTTTCATGGCATATACAGTGCTACCCATGGATAGAGCAGATTCCCAAGGGGATCTTTCAATCACTTTCCCAAGAAATGCTTAAATGAGAGCTGTAGGTAGGGAGCTATCGCTCTCACTCTCCTAAACTAAAGCAGTCCCTGGTGCCCGAGAAGCTTCACAGAACTGGATTTTTTTTAACAAACCTGTAATACTATTTATATATAAATAAATTGATACCAAAACATAGCTAGGCCTTCCATTTTTAACATAACCAGCCCCCCCCTTTATGCCGACTTACTACAACTTAGGGTTTGGGTGAAATTGGGTCCCTAGGCCTATTAGTTGACTAGGCCCACTGTACCTGAAAACCGAATATGGATGTTGACTGCTTGCATTGAGTCTAAGCCCTAATGCCTCATGGTGCTAAATAATTTTACAATTGTGAAATAATGTTTCAAACCTCTTCTTTCCCTAAAAAAACCTTTTTGACATGGTCAGATAATTGTTGTTTTTTTTTAAATGTAAGCCGAGTTCATGTGGCCCAAACCGTTTCAAGCAAGACCAAACACCAGCTTCAATTCAAACAGCAATAGTGGCCTATGCTATAGGCCTCGACATGTACTACTCATGTTACTATGATGCCATAGGCATATTGTTTGCGTTTTATCACCTATTCTAGCAAGCGAGGCCTAATTTTGCATTTTTATTGGACCTATAAACCAGGGCGTAATCAACGACCTGTAATTGGCAGTGCCATCCTTCCGTGACGTAGCCGTGCCATATCCTGCATATCAGTGATTGCCTTAGTCATGCTGCATGTAGTTATTGTGTATACATGTTATGCGAATGAAGCCTAATACACTATTTTCGCTATTGGCTTAGAGTTGGTGCGCTACATAAGGGGCAGCCTATACAGCCTCGATGCTAAAACATGTTCTTATCTTCTAAACCCCAGGGCTATCGTCTTACTGTAGCTATAACACCCCCGAGTACTGCTGTACTGGCAGTACCCTTGCTAGGCGGATGGGAACTTTTCTAGCCCGAATAGGGCCTGCTAAAGATGCTAAAATGTAAAACTAAAGTACAAAGACAAGTGCTTCATGGCGGCTAGGCTGCCTATTGCGATCTAATAAATTACACATGATACTGCATATAGCAGCAGGAGCGTGAAGACTTTGCACCATCCACGAAAATCAATAATCGCTGTCTTAGCATGATTAGAGGCCTTTTACTTTTATAGGCCCCTAAAAAGGCTACATCATATTACTGCACATGGTGCAGAATGAGAACTAAAAAAAAAAACCCACGATCAAGACACAGCCCAGACACGTGTTTTGCATCTGTTCATGATGTGTTTGAACACTACTGCCAGATAATTAAATTAATAGTTGTCCTACCTTAATAAATTAAGTGTAATCACTGTCGTGCTTCCCGTGCTTTATTTTATCGGGATCGGGTTGTGCTGGGTGCCTCCGACTCTATAGCTAGGACAATTAGCAGCCAATGTAGGGGGCTAGGCCCCACATACGCCAGCCTTTTACAGTCTAGCCTTCTAGCCTAGGCTTAGCCTTAGGACAGCATGCCAGTATTAGTCTAGGCTAAAAATTAATTCCATCGTGCGAAGGCACATCATATCATCGCAACTTGACCTTTACCCTTCAATTGCAGAGATAATAGAAGACTATCATCATAATGGAGATCGATGTTTGTTTCGTCTCCCATTCATTGCCATGATCGTGTCCATGACCAGGCAGGATAACTCAAACACAACATGAGATTAACTAAAAGACACGTCAGGTGCGCGATCCCATTCCATGAAAACAACTTCCTTCAAGTTCATGTAATCCTGCTTTGTTACTTTTTTCGTTTTTTTCGGCCAATGCCAAGGTCTGCCAGTCCAATCTTGTGCCAGGTTCCAAGAGGATGACCCTGGTGCCACTCCCTTCCCTTGCCGCTCCCATATGAGATCGTAATTATTATCACTGAGGCGACTCCCTACTGCCGCATGATTTTTGCCTCAAACTGAGGCAAAGTGCTCCCCGGTTTTGGTCGTATATTTTCTCAGCCCCCGTGAGCAGGCCGTCAAGAATTGTGGGTAATAAAGGGCGCCGCGAGCGGATGACTATGGACTCAGTCTAATTACTTTATTTCGTCTCGGCGGGTTCGGCCATTTTTGACTCCCTAGCATGGCAGATTGGAGACTCCTTAGTATGTCATGAATGTTTTTCAGAAATGTTTGCCGTTTGGCCGAATTGTTTAGCTGTCATTTATGGAAATTTTGGTCACAAATGAATTTTTTTGATTCGGCTAACCCAATTCATCGGCAACATCAAGGGCAATTTTATGAATGAAAATAACTGTTATGGATATCTAGCATAACGGGAAAGAAATAGCTAGACAAACTTGCGATTTTTAAAAATATACGTTTTTTTTTTTTTTTTAATTTTTTAGGTTTTTTCTTTTTTTAAAATTGGGGGGTTTTCAATTCCCACATATTAACATGGACATTGGTTTGCCTGCGGTCAGTTGAAATTTTTTGGCGACCCCCAACACCCCCTCTGATTGGAAATTCAGTGCGTCATAATTAGCTCATTTTCCAAATCGGCGTGCCTGAGCAGAACGCAAAAAACGCGACCCTGATCACGCACTACATGCTGCCATACATGCATAATTTCCACACAATGACAATGATCAACGCACGAGAACATGGGTGTTGAATTCGACAGGTATGGCTGAGTTGTGAAAGGCTCGTTTTAAAAAATCACGTTACGTATTATAAATAAATCTGCATATCATAGTCTACCTGTAACGACTGACACCCTCACTTTAAGTTTAGGTTCTAGCTGGGGCTATCTGGAATAACTGGTAATTTTGTATATCATGATGAAATAAAATACATCTCAGGGAAACACAATTCAGATCATCAATTAAAGCGGCACTGCTACCTTGAATTTTTGAAAACCATTGGAAATTTTACCGATCACTTACTGAAAGCCGACCTGAAAGTCCTTTTTTAATGATAATAATGAAGAGACATTGAAATTAAAGTTAATGGCTCTAAGAACGAATTTAAATATTCTACTTTATATTGAACTGAAATGAGTCACATATGAGGGTATGTAGAATTATAGGGTACACTTATTCAGCTCTTGCTTAATAAATTTACACCAAGTCAACGTAATTATGTCATGGGACTAGAATGTTCAGACAATGGCGCCCATAAAGGTTAGAGGAAAACGTGTTTTGTTGTGTTTTTAAAAACTTTTAGACTTGGTTACTCTAAGTTTTCTGACATTAAAATAAGCGATCATAAATCTTACCAAAGTGGGATGGAGGTCATCATGATAACTCTGGTATTTCCCGGCTGTGTTTATGTGTGTATTTTTTCTTGATTATTTTGAGCCTTGTCACCATTGTCCACATTTAAATATGCTGACCAAGGCCTGTTGAAGCGACGGTTTGCTTTTAAATTTTAATTACATCCGGTTGCTAAAATAACGGTGGAAAAAAACTGAATTCATCACAAAAATGTAATTCGTAGTTGGACTGGTCAAGGTTGTTTACGTAACTAACAGTCGGGGAATAATGCGCTCAATTGGTAGGCACGTTCAGTTCATAGCCTACAAATAACACGTTCAAAATAGTACAACGGAGTCATACTGAAATTCGGGCACGTCAGACGAATCATTATCGATTGCTGTTGCCATTTCACAGTACGAATTCACCCTCATTTCTAGTATCCGACATTACATATAAGATAAGTCAAATCGTGTAGCACGAATCCCGACAAGACTATCTCCAAAATTCCTGCAAAATATTATTTTCACGAAGAGAAAAGAAGAAGAAAGAAACAGAATGCAGTGAGATAAATAACAAGTACAAGTAGGGCGCATGATAAATACTGCGGCCATTAGGGTTAGTTTCTTAGTGTAAATGACTAACGGACTTAGCATGCGTCGACAAGTCATACTTAATGCCGTTGCTTGAGTGCTGCTTTTAAATGCATTATTGGCCTTTTACGTCGTGCCGACGACCAATGTCAAAAAACGACGCGACGTAAAGGTTCCCTGTACTAGTTCAAACTCAAAAGGGACCGTCCTTTGTTATTGAAAAACACTTGTTAGGTCTTAGGCTAATGAAAGTGATTCCAGTTCCGTTTCTTTTTTTCATGACTGGTGGGGGGAATGTTTCATTATTCATTATTTCGATTTCATTTAATTGAGCCAAGTTATTGACCTGGGTATGCTTTTGTTTTAGGCACGAAACACATTACTTATGACCAGGCTCTTTAATAAACTTGTACCACATAGAAGTGCTTTGATAAGCACTTCTGTAGAAATTTGTTTGCATACACACAGTTTTCTTGAACACTAAGATCTAGTCCCTTGAGCAAGACATGGAATGACTTACCCTGAACGGCTGTCACAATCGTCAAGGAAGGAATACCCTTCCTTCCTCCTCTATTTTCACTTGCACCACACATGACTCCGTAAATAACAAACGTAAAAAAGTTTTAAAAAACCCGGACAAAAAAAAAACAAAACTATGGAACAACTGAACGAAAAGGAAAGGTATAGCGGGAGCGGCATCTTTCCCCGGGAGTTCACAAATCTGCTGGGCAAACGGCATGGACAAACAAGGTGCGAAATTCGATGCGCGCTGCACGCATAGTGTATACGATGTGCAGTGAACTTAAGAGAAGCAATTTTGCGCAGTTTGTGTTCACCGCGATTCGGGGATTCCCGGGCTTCCCATTTGTTTTCACCGCGATTGGACGTAGCCGCTCCCGGCTATAGAAGTCCCAAGTATTGTGGTATATATACAATTTAAATCATAGTTCACTCAGCATTGCAAAAGACTACCTAGTAAATCGATCACACGGTGTTTAATATGAAAACACACATGAAGTAGGGTTTAAGGAGCGGGAATCCAGTAATTGGTTATTGATCTTAGTAAATGGACGTTTCCGATTCTTATGAACGGAGTCGGGAAGGGAAGAAAGGAAACTGGGAATCAAACTTTCCATTAGCCTAACGCAGAACCTCTTGGAACGTCTTGTTGTGCGCCATCTAACAAGCGCTTTGGTTAATGGGGTGTGATCAATGCAACGATCATTTTAGTGTCAATAATAGATACTGCGATGTTCATGTGTGTGGTGTGTGGGGTGCACTTGCAGGCTCGCTTTAGAGGGGTTTTACATGCACAAATGCATGTAACTTTGGCACTGTGCATGCAGAAAAGAATTTGCCTGTAACAGATCGAATTGTGAGTGGGATATAACCCACTAAAACAGAGGAAGGGGTTATTGAAAACCACTGTATACATCTCCTCATTAGCAGTGTGTGACACCAGATGGATTTGTTACCATGCCTCAGTCTTCCTAAATTACAATAAAATGAGTCGACCTTACTAGAATCACATTAACATGCTACCAGCATACTCATAGCCATCCTTAGAACATTTTTTCCAATGCTCATATCAAGAAAATCAAGAGAAATTGGAAATTGTGAAAACACAGACCAGGACGTTCTGAGGGGTTTTTTATTGTTGACATGAGATAGAACAGGAAAAGATACAAGGAGTAGTTTTCTCACCACCAATCCAATAATGGCCATCATTTTATTGGGAAACTATTAAATGGGAGGTCAATCATGTTGTTATGTTTTGGCGTGCAAGAGTGCACACACAATATTGCACTTATACCATTGTCCAAGTAATGCAGTCTTGTATTCAAGTTAGGGCTACTCACTGTCAAATGAAGTAACCAGGAAGGATGTTGTCAAACCAAAACATGCTGCTGTTGCAATCATGTCTGTCATTGTGTGTCTGAGGTTTTGTACTGAAGCAAAGTGAGGACACCCACATTCGATGGGGTTTTTGATTGCCCTGTGCATGTAAAAATTTTGTATTTTCAGGCCCATTTTGAGGAAAAATCAGAGGTCGTGGCATACAAAATTTTATTTTCTAAACCGAGCCCTGGCCACTTGGAAAGAATTAGTATTCTGCCACAGGCTACGAAATTCGGCAACGTTAATAGAATAAACCGCAGCATGTTAAAGGTGCCGAATTTTTAAGTGGTGGCAGAATACTAGTCTAAATTATTCCCGCCATTGTCATGTACGCGTGTCGGAAGTTGTGGCAGCTAAGCCCCCCCAAAAAAAATGTTTGAGTCCTCCTCCCCGACCCGACCCTAATTTTGGAAATTTTTTAACAGTTTAAATTTTTTTTCCTTTTACTGTGCAAGAATACCAACCCTAATTTAAAACTTCCCAAGAATTGGTTTTTTTTTCAACTTTAACTTTCTGAAATGTAAAAAAGATGTGTTTTTTTTTAAACAGTTCTTAACATGTTAGTTGGGTTCATAATGTACAAAGATGCATTTTTTCAGTAAGAATCAACTTGATTTTAGTGGTTGATTAACTTATTACAAACAAACATGTTCCAATATCCCTAACAAGGCTCTAGCCCACAAAAAAGCACACAAGGTAATATAGTGGTAATTGTGGTATATGATATTTACAGAACCTACAATATTTTTGGTAGTTTGTGGTATGTGATCTATCATGGAACAAAAGCCTATAACACCAAGGTCCCCTGGGGCCCGCAATTCTCTGGCAGCCCCGTACATGTGACTATGGTGAAGCTTTTTGTTTATTACTGTGGTATATTGTGAGTATATGATGAGTTACACCAATTTGGTATATAGTTTTATTATCTAACTTACAAGCAGACACCACAATATACCAAAATCAATTTCTTGTAGTTGTGGTATGATGGAAGTGCAAAGTATGATGAAGTGTGTGGTATATTGTGATCTGTGGTACGTCCTACGTCCTCACAATATACACCTGCAGCCTATTGATAAAGTTGAGTTTGCTATTGACATTAAAAAAAAAGTTTTTCTGAACCGGCCGAGCCGACCCACACTCTAAAAAGTCATCTATGGAAAATCAAACAAATTTTTTTTTTGCCTAATGGTTATACGACTAAGTTGTATTTCATAGGTATTATCAAATTAAATTGTATTTACAACTCTTTCGTTTCTGAATGGGGAGAAATCCCGATTGGCTTTACAATATAATAATTTCCCCCGCCCCACCATAGGCCCCGGCCTATGTTGTAGATTAGGCCACACCGTAACCAAAAAAACAACATGTTTCTCATCCGAGTGTTTTTTAAAAAAAGGAGGAGGGGGTTTTTTTTATTTTTTATTTTTAAGATGGCCCGCCATCAAGTTTTCGTCAACTCCCACCGGGTCCTCGTCCGAACCCCATACCCCCCGATCACACCCCCCTGTGACGTCAAACTAACAGAGACATTAAAGGTCACACAAGAACTGACATATTTACAATGTGTTAATAGTGTTAGGGTATGGTTTTTTTAGCACATCTTATGTTTAGTGGTAGAATACCTCATTAAAAATATCAAAGCACATCTTCAATTTGGACAC
>JAMKCH010043273.1:0-11895 GCA_023653785.1 Ophioderma brevispina
CGTGCCATGCCTCACCAATTTGGTACGTGATTTTAGTGAACTTAACACCATTACACCAAACGTGGAGTGATTCAGTGTTGCGCGTCCCTAAAGAAAGCACACCACCAAAACCACCCCAGGACGTGCAAAACTAAGTATCCCGCGTATTTCTGGGTAATTTAATATTTAGAGCTCATACAGTTTTTCACAGAATCGACTAAGTGTTCAATATCAGGTTTTGAGTTGGATCTCTATATCGAAATAACATTTTCATCTCAATCTGAACAAATTGTACAGATTTATCTTTCAATATTGCTATATCTGATCTGTTTATACCCCAAGATTTGAAATAGTTATATTTTCCTAGGTCAAATAACATGATAGCACGACAAACATTTTTATGTTTTCCAATCACTCTGTAACCAAATAGTAAAAGTAAATTTGAAACAATGTTTATATTGAATCTGAGTTATGCATTGAGCAATTTTTCTCCATGAAGTATTGACATTTGTTTAATGTGATGACACATATGTCGTATTGTCTAAACATTAATAGAAAACAAATGTTAGAATTATTTATATTACAGATTGGAGAGTAAATTACCAGAGGGAAGATATTATGTAGGAATTTAAAATGATTCAAACGAGTTTCAATGAGTTGTCCGTTTTCTAGTTGTGTAGCCAATCGTTCCCATGTTACTTTCTTTTCAAAAAAGGTGTTCCAATATTGTTCGCTGAGTGCCGGCTCGATTTTGAGTCAAACTAAGATGGAATGTAACTATTACAACAAATTTAGAAAGATTGTTCCTGAGTCTATGTTGTTGCAATCCAGTAATTACATTATATATCTCTTGCCACGAGTTGCTTTTTTGTCTAATAAATGTACTCCATAGTCTGGGAATGCTTTCAAGAATTACTTTGTATTCGTGGAACTATTTGGAGTTTTCAAATCTCAATCAAAACTCCGAACTGATATAAAAACCATTGATTGCATATGTCTCCAATGTAGACTAATGTTAGCATTGTCCCAATGTTTCAAAATAAAGTGTATTATTACTTATAAGTATCGATTTCCCCAAATTAGTTCATTTTTAATATCTACGAGAGCTAATGGCTCATTATACACACGTGTATTTTATTTTACTTCAGAATGAAAGAATTATTTTAAAATGTAAAAACAATGCCGTGACGTTACTCCTCACTATCAATCAACAATTCCAAGCAGCGAGTGTGGGCAAATCCACATGTAAATAACACATTTATCTGAGACACTTTAAGTCAAATGTGATTAACCAAATATTGATATGGTACACTAGACAAAAACTAAACAAAATGATTCTTTCCTGAATGGCAACCTGAGGGGGTTTTTTTAGCACCGAACTGAAAAGTTTCATAGTGATATGAAATCCTTACATTTCCTTGTCTATGAGAGGAAAAAGTATTAATTTATGTAAACCAGAAGCAGTGCACACAGTTTAACGACTTGTGGTGCCCCATAATGTATTAGTTTTCGATATGCTGTGTTTAATAATTAAAGCCAGAAATGAAATCCAAACGCAATGGACTTCATTCAGCTTAACGTACACGAATAACCTTCAGGATGTCTTGAAGTAAATACATACATGGCAATTGTCAGATACAATTGTCACGTATTCTCCGATGGCATACATCATATTGATTCGTGTACAGATGCTACATGAAAATGATATGTGTGTATGAAAGGTTGATATATTTCAGAGTTAGAATGGTGTAAGGCGTTGATAAAACATTATTGCAATAGTTTATTGAATATTTACGCCGTGTTTGACTTTAAAGTGACAGGCGGAGATTTTTTAGGATACGAAGTCTCTCAAATGGCACAGAAGCTATTGTAGACCACCTAACCAAAAACGTTTGATAGGTTTATTGGACAAACAAGTACAAAGAAAACAGCAAACCTTGTTTTGGAACTTGCCTGCCTAGTAATTGTATCATAGAACACAGTGCTTTGACTTTATGTCGTGCACTGACAGAAGTACTAAATCATCATATTATAAATAAAGATTTGTATTGGCTTATTCACTTCAGGTGTGACTAATACATGGAAGCATCCCAATATGCAAAAAAACTCGGTTCGAAAAAATTGGGGGCGCTCTTTCTGGAAATTCCTCATGTCTGTGTTAAAGACTTTATATATTATCTTTTGTTAACATTAAAAAAGAGCAATAGTCAAGCTTCTTTCCTATCGTATCCAAACATAGTGGTTCTCAAATGTGATCCAGCCAGAAGTGGATACAATGTCTGGCTACTTAACTGAATTATGCAAGTCCGTGTCTGCGCATTTTTGCTCCAACTTGGGCAGACCAAGAGATATTCCATTGTCGTGGTGCTTTCCACAATCACAGGTAGTGTCCTGATTTGCTTCCGATAGCCACTTCATACAAGGAAACCTTAGTTCGGCCATTTGGTTATCAATCCGTTGCGAAATCGCCGTCAGACCCATTATTCAGGTCCAGGTCAGGTGAAGATGCTCACAAAGTCCAATACCAATAGATGTTGCATGGTTGGTAAGCAAGTTTCCTTTCAAAAATGCGAATCTTTAAACTCCTTAGAGACTATTAAAGGGGTTGGACTTTGCAACGAAAATCTCTCTCTGGATTCAAGACGGTTAGCAGCTGGGCTCTGTCCGGACAAAGGGTGTTTCACATAAGATGCTTGACAGCTATGATCTGGGATGACTCGACACTACGAACGGAGATGTGTATGGTGAGCAATAAGCCAGTGAGCCTTAATATGAGTCTCGACTAAGTGCAATCTTTAAACGGTACTAACCCCGTAGTAAGAGTGGTAATTGTCCGTCAATCAATAGAACGGATTTAATGGTAACCGTTGATTGAGAGCAAAAAGACAAAGTGAGTTGATCGGTGGGCTGTCTTTCAAGAGATAGGACCATGTGTTTAGTATAATGGCGTCTAGTGAAATAACTGCTGACTGAGTAAATCTGAGTTTTCAGCACAGGATTTAGGGCAGGGTCCAAGGTGTGCTTACAGAATGCCATTTAAAGCATAGAGTAGTTCTCATTACAAGAGAACATGAGAAATAACGAGATGGTTCATCTGCTACTTCAAAGATAATATGTTCACGCATATTCATGTAACTGCCTATCATTCACATGGACAGCGTGCTGCCGCACAGTTGAATGGTCGACGAGTGAAACAACAGGATGTTGGTTTATACCGTGGCAATATGGCGGGAACATGCATACACCTGCTGTGCACATATTCACACAGATGTTCTATTGTTATACAAAAATTGACAAGGGACTGAACAATAAAGTTCCCACTAAGGCTAGTCATAATCAAAACATATCTGTATTTTCGTGGTTAGTAGCAGCGTATTTAAAACAACCTAAACTTCATAAAAATAATTCTGGAAATCGGCAAAAAATTCCGGCAAAGCATTCAGCAAAATCTAGTGTGTTTTTAGGCGTGTTATGCTTTAAGGACAACGACGCACATATACCCTACAAGATGTTCCTTCCGCTTCTTCAATAGTAAAGATCGTTGGATTCCCTAGGAATGCTGTATTCTAAAATGGGAATTGGTTCTTATTACATTCGCGACCAAGTTACAGTATATACGGCGTTCAAAGGTACTATGGAACTGGTGACGAACCGTACATCATTCACCCTAGTCGCTAGGGGGCTGCGTGGAGGGGACTGAATTTTTCCTTCCAAGCTCTACTTCTTATTATTAAGCCGAAATCACATGTACAGAGGTTACTTTCAAACAAACCCATTAAAGTTGAGCGGTGATATCTGCGACACTATTCCCCTTTTTATCGCAAATAACATTGTCAGACCTGGACGGCGAAAATTTGAATCAATATAAAAATGTGCTACTTGTTAGAGTTAAATTTTAGCAATAGAGTACATCCTACCTTAACAATGCGTAAGTTTACTAACTCTTCATTTTAGGGTGACAACAGAAGAACTTGTTTTCAACGCATGGACCCGACAAAAGAAGAAAGTGAAAGTGCTATACACTCAATATTTTTTTACTTAACTGAGTATTTTTTACTCCTTAGTAGTTGCTTAAAGTCACAGCTTTTGTTGAGTAAAACGGTGAGGAGCAGTTTTACTCTGCCTTTGTAGTAAACATTTACTCAGTTAGTAAAAGACGTCAACAGTGACTTCAACGTTTGTTGCGTAGAATTTTACTCCGCTTTCTCAACAGTTGAGCTGTGCCTTTTTTACTCAACAGCGTGATAAAACTTTACTCACCACAAGAGTAACTATTTTGTATTGTATTGATAGATTTCTGATCAACCGCTGAGTAACATGTTTGACTTCAATGATGTTGAGCACCACGGTTACCCAACTGTTGAGCAACATTAATTTACTCAATTGACATGAGTAATTTACTTTGGATGCAGGTATAAAGCAAAATGGTTATTCATCAGAAAGCTACAAGTTTGCTCACAGGTTGAGTAAAATGGCTTTTTTAGTATACTCGAAACTATTTGGATTTGATTTCTGTAAAGAACACCTTGCGAACATCAAAAAAACACAGTCGGTATTCTATGTATTTAAAAAATAACAAACATCTACAATTCATATTTTCCATTACTTATTTACCTTTTGGTTCTTCGAAGGCCATTGTGGTTCAAAATCATGATAGTAGATGCACGCTGCCGCGTGTGTTGTCGTGTACCGTTGTACATGCACCAGTAAATTATAGGCCATAGATTTGTCAGATTAATTTGTATATGAATCTAATAACTTATCTGGAATCGCGAATCCGCATTTGAATCAACAGCGCTCACAGTGTTACAGGACCTCAACGGTGAAAGGTTGCCGATTTCTAATAGCTTGATATCAGGTACCGTAGACTATTAGTTATTAGGTGAGTTTTGGGGTGATACGGATTAATATCTAGTCGAGGAGGCTGTCAATACAGAATCCGAAGACTAGATATAATTCGATCACCTCAAAACTCACCTAATAACGTGCTTTTATCATACCCAAGCAAACAAACGAAAGCACAAACATTATGGGCCTTAAGAAAATTATAAGGGGTGATTCACAAAACAAACAGACTTTACGGTAAATTGACCTGTAGGCATATTGTTTTTAATGAGTGCATGGTGACATTTTCCAGGCGACAAGAATCTTTTGAAAATAAACAGGCCCTAAACATCATCTTTGTTTCTGATTCACATACAAAATTATTGATCATTTTTAAAGTTTTTTATATAATGTGAGCGCGATTATGCTGAAAACTTGTTCCACATTGGTCAACATTGCTAAAAATCGCCAAATATGAGCAATTGATTTATCAAAATGAACGCCGAATTTTTTGGTTTTTGTTGTCATTATGCATGGTCACGCATGCCCAGTTCCTAACTGACTGATAACGCGTTGAGACGCGCTCCGAGGAGGTGATGAAAATCGAGGGATCTACTTGATGTTATATAAATAGTCGGGGACTACGCCTGAACTCGCCCACTCACATCATGCAAGTCCCCATGTGCATCACGCAAAATAATCTTATTATTTTCTGATTATAACTGTTGATGTAAAATATCAGAGTGACCAGCATTTCCGCGAAACACCAGCTTGTCATCTGGCATTGATATGTCCGCGGCAATTTTTGGGCTGCACGTGTCTGGGTTCGTCAACGTTGCTTAAGATCAGAATTAACGCGGTGTAATTTCTGATCCCGTCACTTCGTCAAACTACTTTGTCACGCAACTGTTGAGTAGATTTCAAAACTTCTTTACTCAACATGTGTTCACAAATTTACTCGGGTGAGGAGTAAAGGAATTTTGTTTAACGCCATGCATCAATCTTGACTCAACCTTTACTCAACACGCTTAAACTCCCCGCACTGAGGAAAATAGTTTTTAGAGTGTTAGGCTTTTATTTTGCCCTATTGATTTACTATTAAAGGTAAAAACGACAGGCGTATCCGGGAAGTCCTTTATAAATCATGAACACATACATTACGTCTAAGGTAACCTTCCATTACTGGGGTTCGTTTCGCGTCAACACCGATATCACAAAATAAAAGTAAGTGATAGCAGTTTAAAAGTCGGGAAACTAAAATAACGGAAGGATTCTCAAGCAAGTTTTAAAGGGCAAAGCAAGTGGACAGAACATGAGTCTGGGAAAATACCACCTCTGTATTATTTCGTACATAATATTTAAAAAAAGAAATCACTTGTAAAAGCTGCAGTCACGAACAACAAATCAACAATAAGCAATAACAACATTTGATGGATAAAAAATATTAGCGCCATTCGCGCATTCTACTGCAATGTGTTGATGGCATAAGACCAATTCATTAATCCCAACGATGGCGTAGAGAAATAAGCAAAATATAGTACCTAATAGGGAGAGGAAATCGATGTTAGTTCCACCGACTTAACACTTAAGTGCGGGGGGGTCCATTTTTAGTACCCAACATTTGATTTTTATGCGAGTTCTCGGTTACGCAATTAAATTTTCAAAGGAGTTTTTTGCTAATTGGTCTGATTTATGAATCGCTTTTCCTGATACAAAAAAAATTTAAACCGCCCACGGCTTCATTAGAATAATTAGGTTGGGTCCTAGGAACCCCCCTGTGGGCGTAACGGAAGTGAAAAATCAAATATTTCTAATTTAAAAATTAAGTAATTAAATTTGGGGATTTATTGCTTAGATATATACATTAGTAGGCAATTAATTAATAATTAATATTAGGTTTTCCCAGTTATTTTCGCACCAGATGTAATGATTGTAATCAAACAGACCATGGATATCGTCCTAAAAATGTTTGAAATCGCGAGAAACGCAAAACCCGATTTAACTAACATTAGATAACTGATGTGCAGTTTTGTACATTGTTTTCCAACTGTGTGTCGTTGATATTCGTCAAATCCATTGACCATTCTTCCCGCGTGCGATGACTCTGAATAGAAAGCATTTTAAGTCTTTATAATTGATTTTAACGAATCTTGTCTTGCACATGCGTCGGGTAATCAGTAAATAAATAGTGTTCATTTCATGATTGGTTCTCACCTTATAGGCCATGTCCAATGTTAATAGTGCATGTAAAAAAAGCAGCCTCTCTACAAAACGTTGCGGGGGGGTTTGCCACTATGCTTAATTAGGTTTTCCTTCCCAGTTATTTCACACGGTTATTATTGATTTTTATAAAAAGACAATTGGAATGCGTCCTAAAAATGTGAATCGCTAGAAACACAAATCCAATTAATTTTTCGGTAACTGATATTCATTTTTGGTGTCGATTGTATTTCAACTTTGTGTCATTGATTTTGTCAATTGCTCGTCGAATTCCTCCGTCATATCAAGACCGTCGTATTAACAAAGCAAATTCGTCATTTTCTTGTATTCATTATCGTCTCTTTCATTTAGTCACGTGTGTGTAGGCCTATTTTTATTAGCATTAAATTGTTCTTTTGGGATGTGTTCTTAATATGTTTTTTCCTCCAATGGTATCTTCAAATGTGCTATTTTCTGCCTTATCTGTTTTGAGTCTTTTCGCCTGAAAATTACGCAAATAAGTGAATTTTAACCAATTTTGTTAAATAAGGACATATATAACATTGTCAATTCGATATAAAAAAAATTGAATCTTGAAAGAACAATGTATGTTTTATATCCTTTTGTTTGAACTTTCTACTTTTGTTTTTTTTTAAATGATTTGACAATTTTGGGCTTAAGCATAACCCGTTTAATCAATGTCGGAATTTTCCCCTTTATGAAACCCACATAATAGAAGATTATTCAAATAAGCATACACTGTAAAAAATACTGTAACATTTTACAGGAAACCTGGAATCAATTCAGCAACAAATTACCGTAAAATTTACAGTATAACTGTCAACATTAATTAATCGAAACCTTAAAAACAATAATTAGTGATTTATTATGCACGTGTTTTGAGTAAAAAAGCACTGACGATCACCCTAACGTAGTAGGCCTATCCCCAAATTTTTGCGTGCTATCAAAAATTGACAGTTTTGCTGTAACATGTATTACAGTCAAACTGTAACAATAACAGTAAATTTTGAATGAAACCTTAAAACTTATTTTAACGGGGTTTTTTGGCAGAATTTGCCTGCCAAGATTTTCCTGTAAAATTTCAGTAATTATGCCCTGTAAAGTTTTAGTAACGTTATCGTATAATTGAAGTTCATCGTGTATAATAAGGTTTGTTTACTCCTTAAAATTCGAATAAAGGCTCATTTTAAATTTTGTCATGCTAGGCCTGAAATATTGGACATAATTTACAGTAACTTTCTGTATTTCCAATTACAGCCAAATCTGTAGGTTTTAAGAAAGCTTTTTACAGATTTTCCTGTACAGTGCACGTACTTTTTTACAGGTAGTGAAACCCACCCGCACCTTTTCTTAGACGAAGGCTGCTTTTTACAGGCCCTGTTAATTAGATGGCCTATCAGGTGAGAACCATCGTGAACTAACACTTTAGTCATTTAATGAATGACCCGCCGAATATGAAAGACAAGATTCTTAAAATCAATTATTAAAAGACTAAATTGCTTTCTCTATTCAGTGGTCATCGCCACGCGGGACAAATTTGTCAACGGATTTGACGAATATCACGACACAAGTTGAATACAATGACACAAAAAACAAAAATGAACATAGTTACTGACAAGGTAAATCGGTTTTGCGTTATCGCGATTAACATTTTTAGGACGAATTCCTGTTGTCTGTTTTATTAAAATCCATTAAACAAGTGCGAAAAAAAAAATGGGCAAACCTATATTTGAATAATCTTTTATCTATGTGCACAGAAGAAAACGCTGTTCAAAAAGTTTAAAACAGGTGTTTAAAAATTAAAACAAGTTGTTTACCGGGTGAAATGAACAACACTGTTCATTTCACACGGTAAGAAACTTGTTTAAACTTTTAACAACAGTACTGTTTAAAAATTTTGAACAGCGTTTTCTCTGTGTGGGTGGTCATAAAAGGTGTAAAAATCCGCCAGTGATATTAAAACGGGTTAAGCCAAAAATAGTCAAATCATAAAAATTCAAAAGATAAAAAGTTCAAACAAAAGATAAATACCCTACATATTTTTTTCACGATTCATTTTTTATATCGAATTGACAATGTTATATAGTCTTATTTTAACAAATGGGTTAAAAATCACGTATTTGAGTAATTTTCAGGTCGAAAAGACTCAAAAGACACGGCAAACTAAAATTAGCACGTTTTGAAGATACATTGGAGGAAAAAACATTCCGAACCATCCCCAAAAGAACATATTTCAATGTTAATAAAATAGGCTTACAACACGTGACTCAATTGAAAGGAGACGATAAGGAATAATCCATGAAAAATGACGGAAATTTGCTTTTTTAATACAACGGTCTTGATATTGACGGACGAAATTTCGACGAGCAATTGGGCGAACCTCCTGACACAAAGTTGCAATACAATGAAACAAAAATGACTATCAGTTACCAAAAATTAAATGGTTTTGTGTTTCTCACGATTCACATTTTAGGACGAATTCCAATTGTCTGCTGTTATTAAAATCATATTAAACCAGTGCGAAATTAACTGGGAAAAAAACCGATAATCATTAAATAATCTTTTTATATGCTGATAGCAACAATTTTAATTTGTCATGACCGTGCTCTTATGGGAATATATGGGAAAATCAGGTGATTTTGAAGTTTCTGAGAAAAATACAAATGGATGAATTTGGCTATATTTTGCAAGGGACTATTTTTAATTTTTGGGGCGTTATTCTAGTAGATATAAATGAATTATTTGTTCAAACCTTATTATTGGAGTTGCTGAGGATGGAAAATGTGCGAACCACTCTTTTTTGGAGAGTGACAATTTCAATTGGCCATAGGTTACATAGGTCAAAGTTCGGATTTCATTTTTATTGTGGGTATGTGGTGGGTGGGGGGATTCTTTGTGCCCCCATTACGTTGTGTCATGTCATGATCAAATTCCCATGGGAAAGGGGTTATCTGGGTGGAGTCCGTAGAAACCCCCCCCCCCTTGGGCACTACGGAAGTTTTTTTAGCTGGGCACTTAAGTGTTAAGAGTCTTATATGGTCGTGGAGGAATTGCATATATGTTAAGTAAAACGCAAATGATTTCCATGTTCTTCTGGAAGAAAATTCTTTATCAGGATACATATGAATGGGAAAATTTTTTTGGGGCGTTAACCGAGTAACTGTCCATGCGTAAGAAAAGAACGGTATATGTCACCTAGAGGACGGAAACTTAAACAGCATATTGAACCATATTTACGCCATCGCATTAAATATGTTCTTTGGAAAGCTTTTACAAAAAATAAAAAGTTTTGTATTTTTTTCAAGATGACTATAATGAGCTATTCTTATTTACATTGAAGCATTTTAAAAAAATGCCCCCCTGTTTTGGTTTTTAATCCTTTGAGTCTTTGACCTATTCGGACATTAACTTGTTAATTAGGCATCCTACCGATACATAAAGCAATAATGCCACATTTTTTGAAGAGCGGCCCCCATTTCAGTAATTTGGATATTTTGCACAGTTCGTTGGTAATTGTCTAGGAACTATCCCTGCAAACGAGATGCTACAAAATGGTGTATTTAAATATACACAAATAACCGATTTTGCAATTAGAATTGGGATCCCAGATTGGGACTTAACGGCAGAGCTGGAAATGCTACGTTTTAATATGTCGCGTCCATGGTGACATAGTGCCACCTCGAAAAATAAACCTCTAACTTACTTGCCCGACTATTTAACAACAACTAATGGATGAGCGTAGACACGTACATGGCCTATTTCCAGGCTATTTCACATTGGAAGGCCTTTACAGGCCGTGAATTATTATCGGGGATCCCGATATAATTATTCTAGTACAAAATTCCTTCGTTTGTGACACATAGACATTTTCGAGCTTAACCACTCACGGGTATAGTTTACTAGCCCGTTCAATGCAACCGTGTAAAAATCTCAAAATTTTTGAAAAATGGGGCGCCCTTCAAAAAATTGCTAATATTGCTTTAACATTATTGATCTTGTTTCTCCTTTGGGTCCTTGAGGAAGAGTTTTGTGTCTTTCATTAACTTTAATTGAAGCATTTTAAAAACAATTTCATTCCCTTATGTGGACATGTGACCTCAGTACCTCAAATTGCCCAAGGTGAGGGTGCTAAGGTGCCGTGGACTATAATTTGATAGTCTTCTCTCCAAGTCTGAAGCCGACTAAGACGCAACTGTCGTTTGTCACCTCGCTAAAAAACTCATTTAGGGGCAATTTTCTAGCATCTACTAGGAAAGTAGTCTAGATATTTCGTGTTCATTCCTCGTCAAAATCAATGGAGCTCCTGATCCACGTTTTTAATTGGTCTTGCTATAGTACTGTTAAATGCGCTGGAGGTCCTTCAAAACATCGATGCTTTAAGTTTCACATTTTTAATTGAAGATAGAGTTGATTCATATGTGATGAATCATTAATTGACCATCTGGCATTACCCAAACGGTTATTTAGGGAATTCTTACTGTTTTTCTTGGCAAGCCCTCGGTCCCGTGACATTACAACTCACACCTCATAAACCTGCGTTAAAGACTTAGTAGTATCATGATAATTTAGGAAAAAAATATTGACTCAAAATCCGTCGAGGTAGTAGATCAGGAGCAAATATCATAGGGTCCTTATTAGGAGTTCGTTCATGCCAGACTACATCTAAGGTTTAGCAACCTTTAGTAGTTAGTAGGACCCCTATATCAATGCAATGTAGTTAGCGGTGTCAATGTGGTGCACTTTTTCAAATAGGGGCCAATTTAAGTTTGCACAGGGGTCCATTTTAAATACTCCAATCATGTTGAAATGTAAGGTCATATTGTCCGTCTTATAGTCACAAGATTTTCCAAAATATTAGTTTGTAACCCCACT
>JAMKCH010043274.1:0-22800 GCA_023653785.1 Ophioderma brevispina
TATCAGCATGACTACTGTACTATTCAACAGTCTGGTTTAGCGCTATTTTGTTTGTTGCCTGACGTTGACGTCTCACGTCACCTATCTATATATCGTTGGAAATATACATCAATGTTTACAAACACAGTTTAGCACCTGTCTATTGACATCTAGACGTAATCGAGCATGACTACTGCACTATCAAAATAGTGTGGGTTGGTATGGCAATGAAACGGTTCCCGTAGGATTTTTGTGCTAAAAGAAGTTGATTTTCGTGCTGTTTTTTCATTCAGTAGGGACTGAAGTCAGAAAATGATGGGGGCAAATTTTCGCACTGCTGCCCCTTCCTCAAGGGGGGAATGTTATGTTTACTACAGGGACAAAATTTAAAATCGGGTCCAAATTGTGTTTTAATGTACATGAACCATGTTCTTCTCCGTTATAGGATTTAAAAAGTATAATTTTCAGGTTTCCGACCTTTAGTTACACAGCGCTATAGCCCTATAATGGTTTCAAGGTCATTCTGGGGTAAAATTTAACCCAAGCTCAGATTTTGTTGAAACGGTGATAAGTTGTTTGTATTGTCTCACAGATCCAAAAATGTATTTATTTTACATTGTGTGACATTTGGTTGCTAATTACTTAGTCAAAACTATGTCGCAAGTTCCTACCAGGTCTATGGGGGTCACCATAACTTTCCCTGGAGGTCCGCTATGGTGATATCCAAAAATCAATTAAAATGATTTTCCTGTTTCAGTATGACACAAGAATCATTTTGACACCATTTTAACAACCTCGGAGCATTTACCCGCAGGGTGACCTGAACCATTATGGGGCTATACCGCTTTAAATATAGGCTCGGAATCTATGCAAATATATACTTTTTCTAATCCTTGATGAGACGAACGCTTTAGTGCACATTAAAAAACACAATTTGACTCGATTTTAAATTTTTCCCCCTTTAACTAACAGTTTTCCCCCTTGAGGAGGGGCATCAGTCCGAAAATTTGCACCCCATCATATTCTGACAGTTTAGGTCCTCTTGAAACAAACAGGCACCAAATCATTTTGCATGAACATCCTACGGGAATACACACCAACCCACACTAAAAGCTTAATCTGATTGCATGCTAATTTTAATAGAACATGTCCTCATGTGGCGCACACATACCAAAAACCCAGCAAATTGTTCCTTGCCCAGCGTTGACATTGCACGCCATATGGTCTATATTCTGTTCATATCCTCAAGGTAGAGGTGGCATGGAGCATCTCAACATTCCTCTGAGTTTTCACCCACCTTTATGTGCATGTGTATAATGCAACTGCCAAGGAGTGTGCGAATGGTGTTTGTTTTGGCATGCGCCAACTTAAGAACAATGTTAAGCCTCTCTAACATGTGACTGGACAAATATAATCAATATTACTAGGTAAACCAAAAATATACAGTGAAATAATAAGATGGCCCCTGCACCTGGCAAATATGCAACTGAGTTCATTGATATTCATAACCTGTCCAAAAAGTATACAGCACATGAACGCTCAGGTCTTCCATCACGGTGCCACGTTTGCAGTTCATTAAATAGTTGGTTTAGTCATAGAGTGGATTAATAAATTTTCTTCGCCCGTGTACACATCCATCCAGACAGCATCCATCTGCATTATCACCACTTGGCGCTTGGCCCTCCACAACACATTGTGGGGGCTAATAATTGAATGAACTTCTTTTACCACAGTAATTAATGACAAAGTTCATTCTTAACAGCAGTCTGTTTTGATAGTTTTTGTTTTGTAATGCTAATGTCCAATAACCACATCTTATGTCCATTCACACTTTTTAAGTTAAAATGAAAATCTTGCTTGTATTCACTTCCCACTTGCTAAATTTTTCTTTATGCATTATACTATTATTGAGTTTACTGTGAAAGCCCCTTAGGAGCAATTTCTAAACTCTTGCCCCAGAATTTTCGCTTTGGATAGATGGAGCCATGGAATTCAAAAAATGGCCCATGGCATGGAAGGCCTAACAGAGGAATGGTGGGCAACCTGTTCCAAGACCATCTTAGTCTAGATCCTCTCTGCAACAGATGAGAAAAAAGGCAAATAGAAAGCTCATGCAGACTAATCGCCTCACCTTTAAAAATCAGCAAGTAACTTGCATGATCCCCCGGCAAGATGGGCAGTCTGGAACCTGACCTCAGATGACCTTTGATCTTGATCGCATAGACCTTGAAAAAATGAAAATCTAACTAAACTGGAACACATCCACACACAGATGCATACATATAACACTAACAACCTGGAACACACCCCACGTATATATACGACATGCACGCTCTCACAGAACCCCTTCTGCTTTTCAAGCCAGGGGGATAATGTCCAACTTCTGAAATTTGGAAGTGATAGCACACACTCTTGTGGGGGCCAAATCAGCATATAAGTATTGCAAACTATATCTTTGAAAAAGTAATTGTTACATTGAACATTTCACAAGAAACATACACACACTTCCTGCAATAAATATTGATTGGAACCAATAATTAGCAGCTCCATAGCTTCTTAAGAAGACTCCAATATTGATTTAAGTGGGGTGGGGATAGGATGATAAAAGTGTAAAACGTTTCTGCTAACAAAGTTTATACCATGAGTTTTTTAAAATATTTTACAGACAATTCAAAATATTTTACAGACAATTCAAAATATTTTACCAGACAATTCAAAATTGTCTAGCAAAATATGAATATTGAACCATTACTTGGCATTCTCAGAAACTGATAAAATTATTGATAACTGCAACTCAAATCCCAAAATTTCCCTTTTGGATACTTATTTTGGCTTAAAATGCATAAATGGTTCAACTGGAGGTATATTACCTGTGGTTTATACTCCCACGCAATCATGCACCAACGGTATATCCTCGCCAATTTGGGAATAATTTCTAGATTCAAACTCCCCGCCAATTATTTGATGCATAGATGACTACCTGGTAAATTAAGAGGGTTGAGTGAACACTATATACGATCAAGGTCAGGAATAAAATGCCTAGAATAACAATTAACTAACCACACTACAGTGTAGTGACCTCGTCATCTGACACACATTTCCATCCACTTATTTCTCCCTAGAGAATACACATACTCCTCTTTTTGGCAATCCACCACCCTATTTGTGTGACTGTGTGTCTTAATTGTCCTGCTTCAACTTGTTCTTCAGCCACACTTGTAATTAATTGCATACACTGTTTTACAGCTTGTTTTTCACAAAAACCTCAGCTGGGGGGGTGGACATGTGTTCCATGGCACTGGGAGGCTTTTTTTTTTTGCAAATTATTCCTTGAAAAATCTGTAGGACACCCAACACAAGTATTATCACAGAATAAATGTTGAAAAATTACAAATGATTTACATATATATACATCCATAACTTCCAAACACAAAATAATAGAGCACTTCAACCCTTACATCTATTTTTCTTTCTTACCTTAATAAGCTTCAAAAGTTTTCCCCAGAAGAGGATTAATGGTTTTGCCTTAGTCGGTCTAAATTCGATGCACCGCTGATAACACAAAAGCTGCTCATTAGATGCATTAAAAACAAATGGAAAAATAGACATGATGAACTACATGATACAGTATGGTTCTATCACCGATTGTCCTACGATATTTGATTGATCTGGGAAAACCCGCCAACATGTCGCACAGGACAGTTTTGGAAAAAATAAACAGCAACTAGCTTAAAATCTGTATATGTACTTTACTTTTTTGGTAGATTGTATAAGGCGTAACTTTGGACGTGTATCAGGAAGAAGAAGTAAACAGTTATGGAAACTTAAGTATTTCAAATCTGTGGATCGTGATAGCAAAAAGTCCAATATAAATTTCCCACCAAGTGGCGAGTTTTCCCAGAATCCGCATCAAATATCCTTAATCCCCATGCTTATGTGCTGTTAGATGTCACAGTTTCAAATCCCATTAAAAACTTTAATTTTAGGGTGTTCAAATAAACTATTATGTCCAAGGTAATGGAGTAATCTGACAATTTTAAAAAGGGCCAAGCTGGCGCTAGTGCTGTCCCCAGTAACTCAAGATTTAGCCAAAAGTGGTCACAATTTTGGTATCTGAAAGAAAGCAATTTTTATTACTTACCTGTGAAATCTTAGGGCGAAAAGATTGTTTGCGTTCAGAAGATACCAGAGAAAATTGTAATTCATTTTGGTTGACCAATATTCATTCTACATAGCACTCTATGGGGCTTAGTTCTCTAATACCCGCTTTTAACACGTCCTCCACTGTTCACCCTCAAAATCATGTTTTTAGCTCTCAAATGCGATTTTATAAGCCCCATCTAGTACCTGTGTAGAATTAACATTGCGTCAGCCCAAAGGGGGGCACATTTTTCTCATAACTTCTAAACCAAACATCCTTTAACCCTGAGATTTCCACAGGGTAATGAGAAAAATAACTTTCTTCAGACACCAAAAAAAATAAATTTTGACACTAATGGTAAAAATCCGGGGTTCTGGGGGGGAGGCCAATTAGCTTATCGGACCGTGGCCCTTTAAACATCCAGCATTAATTATACTGGTGCAAACTAACAATTATGTGTGGCAGAATTAGAATAAATGCAACAACAGAACATATATGACCTTGACCTCAATTGTGCTGGTTTATAAACCTTTGGGCTTTACTCCAAACAAAGCTCAAGGGCAAGACAAGGAATGATTATTATAATCATAAATTTGTTGATATTGAAGTCAAGACCGTATAAGTGAGCATTTTACATAACACCCACCTAAGCATTAACGCACACAGAAGGAACCCCACTTTCTAAAGCCAAGAACACATGTTTATTTGACTCGCTCCAAATGTTAACGTGCAGGCTTGCATTTCAATTTGCATATCCCTTCACTAACAAGGCTGATTTTTAAACCTACTTTGAACATCTCAGGAGACGAAATTAATTCAACTGGAAATTCAGCATTCACAGAAATCCCAATCAATCTTTTAGGAAAACCAGAGCATCTTGCAGCGAGTTGGAAATCTTCTTTTGAGTCCAAGGAAATTGGTATGTATGAGCAAAAGGTGTGTGTATATACCCTCCATGTCCTTCTCAGGCATATCTAAATTGAATTATAAACCCCTAGGTATAAAATACACTGCAAATTTCTTTCACGGCCAAACTTACTTCATGCTTTCTTTACAGGGTCTTCACTGGCTTGTCAGCTCGGACTAATAACTGGCATGTTCTATATATTCACTCATTCTTGAAGGAAGCTCATTGGTCGTTGAAGACTATGGCATTGGATTTGGAGAGTCTTGCCTATGCACTGCTTAGTACAGTCCCCAAACTGAAATGGTCTCTCCTTAGCATAGTCGCAGGAAGCTTTGGACATATGGTGAAAATGGAAATAGTAAGGGTTTGGATTTCATCTACTGTTTAAAAAATACATCGGTCCTCGGACCGCTTGTGTGTCGCCTGCCGTCGCGGTTAGTGAATGATAGGCCCTAAATGACATTGACCCATGATATGGGACCTTGGGACCTAATCAACAAATGAGGGATCCCATGTTCACCTATTGATTCAAGTTGGTTCCATTGCAACTTCAAACTTTTCAAATTGAGGTCAATTTACAGTTTCAGCCTATTTTACAACTTGACTCACATGACCTTGACCTTGGCATGTTGACCTTTGACCTCATCACAAGTGAGGGGATGTCATGTTGCACTGTGACCCAGTGTGGTTTGAATCCATAAAGTAGAGGATATTACATCAAATGTTAACCGTTTCACGACAGACATCAAAGACATCATCAACAAACCAGACAACTACGTGGACAAAGTGACCCCACGGTTTCCTGGCCTTAGGGCAGGGCGCACAAAAACACAGTACAAAGAAAAGGAGAATTGTGACAATTTGCCATTTCACTGTAGAAGTGCCACTTAATAGGATTTGTTGGTCGGTCCAACAAAATCCAAGGCTTATGGAATTGTGGAATTCAAACTTTCATTGTGTAGGCATGTGTCCTGTGCCCTGGATCGATTGCTGGGGCAATGAGTCCTATTTACGTGGCACTTCTAGAGTGAAGTGCTCAAATTTAGTTTAACATTAGTGTCCAAAAAATTTAATTTTATGCTATCAAGAAGGTTACTTAGAAGTATATGAATGAAACTTCTGCATCACAAAGCACATTTTTATGTCTGGAATCTAATCTGAGACTCATCGCCTGCCGCCATTCGCGGTGAGTATTTGCACCGAACACAGCATGGGAAAAGTACGCTTGATCTCTGCACTGCATTGGACAAAGTATTATAATTTACCTTAGGGTGCTTATTATAGGTCAGTGCAGCTGTTGTTGGCAAGTCAAAGGCACCATTTTAATGCGATCTCAGAATTTGATTCTAGACATAATAGGTACACATACATGTACTGTACTCGGGGGCCAACAGTCAGATGACATAAAAATTCCTATTTAGTTGGAGGACAAGGATAGGATCACCATTTTCTTAAAAATCAGTGACAATGATAGTAATACTTCATTCCTCACCTAGACAAACGGGGATACTAAAGTCAACAGAAATGCTCCGTGAATCATCTGTTTGCCATTCGTTTCTCCTCCTCTTCTGTAGTGCCATGTTTATCACTCCCCACGTGATTTACAGGTTGCAACGGCTCTTTCTCCGACACGTGCATGTCCGTGAAACCATCGGAATGTGATCCATGTGCTATGGAAGCTCTCGTTAGAACTAATGCTCAAACAGTCGTCGCTGACGTCCTCATTTGTAGTGCGGTAGTCTCCTTCCTCGAGTTGACATCAAAATACACGGGACTGGAAGTCAGGCTTCGGGAGACGCGTTCCAGGCGGTGGTGCTCACGGGCTAGCGACTGCAAGGCATCCTCCAGTACCCGTGTTTTCTCAAACAGCCTTTTCCAGTGAAGTTTTCTCAACTAGTAAAAGAATAAAACAGTAATGTATATATAAAACCATTAATATGTGTTCTCATTCCTGCTATGATTTCTGAAGATAACATTATGCTGGCAAATTCAACTCATTCCTTGCGAAATCATTGAGCTACAATCCATTCAAGGTCCCTAAGCCTTTTTTGAGTATGACAGACATTGCACACAAGGGACTTGCCATACTTGGTATTTTGGTTTACCAAAATTGATCTAAACCCCTCGGTTGATCAGCTAGGCTTGAAGGCTAATTCTGTGGGCCTTGTGTGTATTCCGTTTATTTATACATCATCTAAACCCAGGGGGGTATTTTTTCTTAAGAGCACTTGTGATAAAGTAAGCTACTGAACCGTGCCTTTGGAGTTGAGACTTTATTGGCAATGTCCCCAAATTGTATTAAGTCAATGTGCTTTTTCAGTCTCACTCACTCACACACACCAACATACATACATGTAACATGTACCATAGACACAATGCAACTCCAATGTAGTACAATGTACTTGCAAAATAAAAATTAGCCACGATGCTTTCTTACAAAATACATATAAAATAAAATTCCTTAAAAGGAATTGCAGTTCAATCATGAATGAATCATTTTTGGTTGTATTTTTAAATGTTATTATTGAATTACAGTGCTGAATTAGAGTTTTAGTTTTGTGTAGTTGATATTTACTTATTAATTATAGGATTTAAATTTAATCATTGTTGGTACTCAGGAAAATGGTGATTCTATTCTACGAGTATACTTTGCAAATAAATTACTCTAGAATAACACCGATAGTTTGACTGTTCACGTAATTTATAGGAAAAAAAATCATATAGAATTACTTCAGGGGTAAAACCGATACCAATGCACGTCAGCCGTAGCCGAACGTGCAATGAATTGACAAGCGTAAAAAGTGTAATGCACAATTATAAAATACATTGTATAAAAAATTCTAAACACTTGCGATTGTTTACGCAATTTCACTGCCGTGTAATATCAGACGATATCACACGGTACAGGAGAACGCGTCAACGCACACTACTCGGGGCAATTGAAGGCGCATATCACAGGGACTGATGATTAAAAAGCTGGGGTAGTTTATTGCATAAAATCATACTTAATTTTAGTTAATCTATTATAGAGTACGGTTGCTTGTCAGGTGTCTGTCTGACTGCGTCTATTTTTCTGGTGAGACCTGAGGGTTCCACACGTTCCTCAAACTTGGTGGGTGGGGTCCTTGGACTGACGAAGACCGACTTGGTATGGTTAGTGGATCAAAGGTCATCAGGGGTCATCAAGGTCAAAGGAGTTCAAATGTTGTAAACAGTGTATGGACATTAAAACGTGTGTGGTCAATTGTTGATGCCGGGTCAGTCAAGCAAGATGATCGCGAAAACCAGGTGATCGCGAAACCAGGGGACGCATATATAACCTCTATTTGTGCCTCATTGTTTTACTTAAATTAAGTGTCGCCCGTGTGATATGACACGATAGATACACGGCAGAGGCTAACACAATACAATTATTCTCAAAACATTAATGGCATTTTTTAAACATGTTTTAAATCCATGCATTCATAATTCTGCCCGATATGAGTTCCTGTTATTTACTTCTATAATTTAGCTCCTCTATAATAGAAGGAACGATTGCCCTGAGTATTGTTGATGCATCCAATGCATGAGCCATGCAGAATGCCAAGTGTATTAAATAACATTCAGACTTTGTAACAAAATTGTCACTAAAATGTCGGGAGAAATAAACTAAATATGCATCCAACCTCCATGAATGAATTAATCCTACGCAATGCGCAAATGCTCGAAACAAGTCCCCCCACACAGTACATGGAGTGCCAAATTTTTCGACACTATAAGTATTGATGCAGTCGTATATTTTTGAATATTTTTAACCTCTTAGTTGATGGTGCATATAAGGGTATTGATGCAGTTAACAAAACATATTTCATTATTGAGTTAGGGACACACTTGGGGGGTGGGGGGGGGGGGACTATATTTAGGGTTTTTTCTATGACAAATTTTCCAATTTTGCTTTGGATTGGGGGTTGTGCCACTTCTGTTGTTGAACAGCTGATAACCTTAACCCACAAAAAAAACTCACAAGCTGAGCCTAGAAAATGCGTAAGTCCCAAATCATGCCATGACGTCATCATACGACACACAAAAGGCAACGAAATTGCTAAACGGGCAGCACACCCTTGTGGTTTGACATTTGTCATGGGACTGGGGTACCAGGAACCCCGGGTTCGGATTTCACCAGATGGACCAGTCTGCTTTACCTTCTATTCCCTTTACCCGTCACTCCACCCAGGAGATGGGCAAGAAACAAGAACAGTGTTAAGGTTATGGCTTAGATAGATAATTCCAAAATATAAGCCTATTAGGTAAGTTAACAAAAGTTGATAACCCTAGATGACATCCAACATAGCACCATAGGATAGCCAGATATCAACACACAGGAATGGATTGAGTGATCACAATGACTCCAAACTAGTAAATAATATCTTCCTATGACACAACAGAACTTATTTCATAAGCCAGAAGTGTACACCAGCTGAGCCATTGTACACTGCGTTAATACTTGCAATACAAACAAGCAATAACCATGTACACTGCCAATGAGTATTGGACTTAGCTGCTTAATGAAGGCATTCCTGGTTAAACATGGGCCAAGTTCAAACGTGATCTTTACCACACAGAACTTTGATCAGGATCAAACTATCATGTGGGAGATTCCTGTCATTAAGATCCTGTTAGTATTTACCACATTACAATTGAATCTGACCATGAACCTTGCTTGCAACGACAAATCACACAGTTCATTTAAACATTTAATTACACCTTTTTAATCGCATTCACAATCCAAACAAACCCAACACACGTTACGTCATAACCATATTTGCCCAAATACATGAACTGCCAAAAAGGTGTTGGTGATTGTTGTTTGGTGTGAGATTATTGCGGTTTAAACGATGTCATTTTGACTTTAACTGTAAAACTAGAATTTGGCCGTGCTCGGATTGCGCGCCTCACTATATTCAAAGAATATTAAGCTGTGGGCCGCTCTCCGCTCTATAAAAAAAAATACATTTTAGTGACACCATTAACACACATACATTACTAAAGCACAACGGATTGCAAAGTGTCCTGCCAGCTATTGATGGCAGCCCACAATAAGGACATCATCCCCAATATATGGCCGGTTTCAACTTCTTCAGGTGATTACATATTAAATTGAAAAAAAAATGAGCATGCTAAAGGAGCCTTTTGTCACTCTGACTAGTGCTGAGGCTTAAATAATCATGTTAACCATAACATCACAAATTTCATACATGTTTTGGCCCTACTAATGATTTCACAAGTAAGAAAAATAGTAGCTTTTTTAGACACTAAATTGTTGACCACTTCTGGTAAATCTGTGGTTTGGGCACAAGGAACTTGGTAATAAGGCAAGGACCTTTAATACTTAGCATTGTAAACCTATAAAGGTATTTCAATCTAAATTGTGGATAGATTTTTGCTAGTGTACACAGATAATCAATAGCATGAACAAAACCAATCCTTACTCCTAGTACATGTACATTATTGTAGAGGCCACTATAAATTGTGCTAGACACATTATAAAACTGACCAAGTACCAGGCCACCCACCCGGGTCTTCCAGCAGGGGAGGGGAGGGTGGGGGGGGGATAGCCGTTACCTAGTTCGACCCATCACAATCCATAAATATTATTCCTACATTCTGCATGCATGAGACTCATGGATTAGTGAATTTTACATACAATGCATGACAAGTATGCAAATATTGTACTGGGGCATACATGTACATTGCTTTTTTCAGTTCGCTGTAATTTAATTCTTGTAGCTTGTAATTAATGTGCCTCTCTCTGTTGACAGGTAGCCCTTCTTTGACTACCGCATTTGGTGTTGGTGCATCATAGTTATTTTCTTATTTTTCTTAACGAAGGCATTCTACTGCCATGATTGTATTTCACCTAGCCAAAACTTACTGGATTTCACCTGATTTCCAAATGGACCTTGAAACATTTAATGTAATTCAAGTTTCAAAATATATTTAATTATCTATTCCCCCCTTATTTTTCCAAAACGTGGGAAAAAAATCATACATTATGTAACTCATGTCGAAAACACTTCATAGATGCCTCTTTACTACAGTTATTTAGGAAAGACAAGACGATGTCTTGAACCATGTCATGTGTCTTGCCCCTCACTGGATCAAAAAATGTTTAACATTTGCATATGTACAACTGCAGAATGTGAGGATGACAGAATAGACCCGCTCTCACATATAACTTTTGACCTCATTTGTGTATACCTCATACGGGCCTTGGGTCTGTGCTTATACTGACCTAGTTTGGTGAAATAGCATTTGATTTATGGCAAAAAAATAAATTTATTAGATTTGCAAAGATGCTCCCTTTCCCTTTAATCGGCTCACACAAACTATCACTCCAATCGAGTACAGCACATAGGAACCTTGGACCAGTGTTTCTTTTGACCCAGTTTGTCTGCAATTGGGCTCAGCATTTGGGCAGGAAGAACAAATGCAAACTTAAAAAAAAATACCCACACAGAAAGCTTAAATTTCTAGTCTTGGTATGAGCTAGCTCAGGGCCAAGACAACGAGGTGCAGCAATGATGCAGTAACCCTCAATTGGGATGGTTAGGGATGCATAGTTGTGGGGTCATAGGCCATGTAGGGTCATTACAGTTCAATTTGACATATAGCCCAATGGGTCTTGGCCGTGGTTCTTTGAGCAAGTTTGGTGGCTATATCTCTCACTTGGAAGAATGTTTTGATGTTTGGGGTCAAAGGTCAAGTAAGGGTCATTGCAGGTCCCAAAAGGTCATATGGGCCATAAGTGGACAGTCTGTGCTTACCATAAGAGTTCTGGCCGTGGTTTCTTTATAGTATTTTAACTAGCTGTCCTTGGATTTGGCAATCACCTGTGTTTTGCGATCACCTGGATTAATGACTCTCGGTTTTGCGGTTCATTTGACGTTGAATGACCCACTGATATCCCTTGTCAGGAACTTTAAAATTTTCATCAACAATTCGCCCCGCCCACCAAGTTTCACCTGGATACTAAAGTTTTACCCCATTTGACCTCCTTGCCTTGAATGACCCTGGATGACCTTGTTATGACCTTAAAGATTTTTGGCATCAAGTTTCATGTCCATACACCAACAATGTTTACCCATTTGCCTTTGATCTTGAATGACCCTAATTACCCACTAGCTGAGCATCCTGCTGATGAGCATACTGGAATTATTTTACCTAATTAAGGCCCCAGGTGCTCATATCCATACTTCAAAGAGGGTATGAAAGCACGGCCAAGTTACCCATTAATGGCCCCTATATCGGCCTTTTTTTTGACCCTCAAAATTAACCCCTCGAAACGTGACCACAAACTCGTACGTCAAACTCTACACACACAATACCAAACCAATCCATGCGTCAAAGCACGGCCAAGTTACGCGATAACGACCCCTGGATACCTTTGATCCAAAATGCCCCCTCGAAAACGGGACCACCAAACTCTACTGTGAAACTACCACCAACATCAAAACTCATATCCATACGTCAAAGCACGGCCAAGCTACCAAAAACGATCCCTGAATGACCTTTACCCCAAATTACCCCCAAAACGTGAATCACAAAACTTGTATGGCAAAACTCTACCACCAGACCAAAACCGATCCATATATCAGCACGACCACGATAATGACCCCTGGGATGACCTTTGCCACCAAAATGACCCTGGCCCTCCATACGTCAAAGCATGTTATGAAACACGGCAAGTTACCCAATAAGGCCCCTATATAGCTTTTGACCCCAAATAAGCCCTCGAAAACATGACCACAAACTCGTACGGCAAAACTACCACCATACAAAAACTCTTATCCATATATCAAGCACTGCCAATTTACCCGAAAACGACCCCTAGATGACCTTTTGACCCCAAATGACCCCTTGAAAATGTGCAACAAACTTGTACGGTGACACTCTACCACCACATCAAAACTCATACCATACGTCAAAAACACGCCAAGCTACCAAAAACGATCCCTGAATGACCTTTGACCCCCGAATGACCCCTCGAAAACATGATCACAAACTTTGTATGGCAAAACTACCACCATACCAAATCTTCATGCCATATATTCAAAGCACGATAACGACCCCTGGATGACCTTGACACCAAATGACCCCTGGCCCTCAAAGCACGGCCAAGTTATCCTATAACGATCCCTGAATGACAAACCTTGTCCAGAGCTGCCAACATTGAGATTTGGAATCACGGATGATTTGACCTTGATCAGGGATTTTTTTTTTTTTTGAAATAAGTGAGCATACCAAGGTCCTCATAGGGATCAGCCAATGATACTGTTTTAAAGATCAATTGAAAGCTTCAAAATTTAGGAACGGTCAGTAGGAAACTTAGTCCATTTGCATTTTTTTTAAGAATTAACATGAAAGGTTAAGTAAAAGTCAACTTGAAAAGATTCGTAACTTGAAAACGGAGCCACCTACATAATTATGACGCATCATGAGATCGAGCTCTTTAAAATAAAGCTTTCCTAAACCCAAAAAAAATTGACAGGGCTCCGCCGCTGACAGCCCCCATTTAAGGACTGTCAGCAGAACTAATTCCATATGGAGATTTAAAAAAAATATTGAATGAAATGTTGAAGTAAATCAACTTTAAAGGCTCATAACTTGAAAACGGAGCCATCTAAAAACATGTAAACGGCATCATGAATAGAGCTCTTAAATAAGGTTCCTCGAAAAAAATTGTACAGGGCTCGGCCGTCTGACAGCCCCTTTAGGAAACTGTCAGTGGGAACACAGTCCACAACCAGCACAAAAATAAATTATAACCTAACACTTTTGCATTAATAGCATGATGAGCAATAGTCCAAAAGCAAACTGCAAATCACAACAGGTTCATGATCTGTAGGCCTATCCTTTGCACCAAGGAGTTAATTTGTTAACATCTTTAAGACACGACATCCACTAATGTATGCAAATTTGGGTCTCTCTTCGTACTTTTGCGATTATTCTTTGAGGACTTGGTTTGCAAAATACCCCGAGTTATTAACTTAACTAAAGGCCCTTCTTGATCATCTGGTATACATCTTTCAAGTAAACCATTTCACTAAATTGACATTGAAAGTTTTGACCAGTGTGACCATGTGTGGTCCATGGTCACACTTACCTCAGAAAGAGGGAATATTTGAACAAACTATTTTAACATATCTATATTTTTAAATTCCAAGTAGGGCCTTCTTCTTGATAACCATAAGTTAACTTTAAATATTTATTAATTTAATCATGTCTCATTATAGAACTCAAGTTATTTTTTTTTTTTTTTAATTTTGTTTTTTTTTTAAGTCATGTATCCCACAATCAATTTCCCCACATCCAGTGAAAATTCAAGGGCTGCAAAAAATTGTTGATGTGGTCGGTTTTTTAATTTAAATCTCTCAGGTCAATGAACTGGCATTGTGTTTGACTCAGTCCCTGGTAAGCCTTGCATGCTTGGTAATATGGTAACACGATCACCATTTCATTTTCCGCCCGAAGAACCCCACTATAACCGGTTAAATAGGCGCACACAAAACAATAGCATTCATGGTAGAAGACGACAAGCGCGGCATCACATGATGTCCAAAATTGGACAAAAAGATACAAAAGTTACGCACACTGACTCCCGTCACTGAATTAAAAAAATCAAGCCCAACACGCGATTCCCCATGTGTCGGACTTCCACTAGGCAGCTTTCGTCAAAAATGCAAATAAACGCCCGACTAGTAGAAAATAAGAACATCCGCTCTCATAGCAATAATCCATCAATGAATTGATGGTTAAAAATGACTGTACGTTTCAGATTTTGTTTCGACAGAAAAATAAGATTAAAATTTTGATTCTTATACCGCAACTATGATGTCAGCCAAGGCTGGAATAAGATGTGATGTCTTGTGCTGTCGTCATTCAGCTATGACATTGATGCATTGGACCCATTTATACACACTGCATCATTCCATCACCAACATAAGAAGAAATGACATGTGCCTATTCCCATTTTCTGTACAATGTTTCGTATGTACACAGCTATGTAATAAATGTGGCAATCTTTAATATGTTTTCCCTTCATTTTTTCTCTCCCTGCCAAGCCTTTTTTTTTTTATTTAAATGGGAAGCCAGAAGGATAAATCACAAATTGGGGCTTTCTCCTCTAGCACTTGATGAACATTATCTTGGATTCCTTGATATAAGTATTACAGCACTCTTTCTGGAAAGCCAGAAATTGACGTCCCTTAAGTCCCAGGATACTTCCAGTCGAAGCTAGCGATTTCTGCTCATGAGCATGCGTAGCTTGGACCTTGGGTACAAATCCATAATTTGCGGCACGGAATCATCAATGCGGCTGAAATAATATGGTCTTTATAATACGTTTCATCCTCCAACTACAATTTTGTCATCCTCCCCATACATTTTTGTACATAAAATCATATTAAGCAATAACTATGGCGACGAAAATAAAAAACCACTGTTTACGGGCGCGACGACCCCTGATTTATCAGCTTTGCATACTTTTTTTTTTAGTTTTTCCAAATCATGTAAATCGCCCTGTTTTTAGCCCAAATTTATCATTTTTGGCCAATTTTTTAAGAAAATTTGTTTGTAAAATTTTCATTTTTCTCTTGATTTTCAGATGTTGGGCTATTTTAGCAATTTTGAGCTCCAAAAAGAAAAAAATTAAAAAAAGAAAAATCGGCCCGACTGACCGACCCTACTCGAAAGGTTCCGCTCGCCCGTAAAACCGGTTTTCTTTTTCGTCGCCTAACTACAAAAAACATTTCGTATTGAATGGCACGGTCGTTGATACCGTTTTTTCCACATTTCTAACACAATCTTCATGCATGTTGGCCATTCATTTTGATCACTACTGGGTTGGGCATATGGTGATTGTAATCAATTCAGGTATGTCATAATTTTATCGATATCTGTCGGTCAATATTTTTACATTCATACAAATTGTTTACTGTGTGTGTGTGTTTTTTTTTTTTTTTTTTTTAAATTATACTATTTACAAATTACCTTTTACAAGGGACGCGCGCGTCCATGCAAAGGGGCGGGGCTTAGCAGTAGAACGCAGGGTTCACATTCGTGTGCGTTTTTGCGTCTATGACATACTTTTCCAAATGTGACCACTTGGCCTGATAGAGTAAAATTTTGCGTCCTATGGGGGACGCAAAAAATAGCCACTTAAAACTACACCAAATCACAGAGTTTTTGCTCTGGCACATGGTCACAATTCGTGTATCATTTTCACTCAAAAATATTGTATTCTGTTATATTAAATACATGTAGCACATCGTGAAAATAAATAGGCTTATAGGGTTTACATTTGACTGTATTTTATGTCTTTTTTTAAGTTCACTAACCCTCAGTTTACCCTCTCTCACCGTCCCAAAGGGTTTCAAGATACTCCAGTTCTTTTGGATTTTTAAGGGTCATCAGGGTAATTACTTTTCAGTATGCCCAGTCTAGGATTTGGAATTGGATGTTTATGGATTGTTTGCAGTCATGTAAAACAGTGCTCAAACCTGTTAAACTTGACACGCATAAAATTTGAACCAGACGCACTTTTGCAACCTCAGGGAAACAAATTTGCGTCCAAGTAGACGCACTATTTTCAAAACCTAGTGTGAACCCTGGTAGAACGCACGATCACATTTACGCGCATCACGCTTAAAATATGCTTATCTTGTAAAGGGTACTTTGACAAAGAGTATAGTCTGGTATTTTATTGGGATTTTGCCTGTAACCAGATCATTGATCCTTCAAGAAGGAATCAAGAAGCACATTATGGTTGAATCAGGGTTGAATAAGATTGTGATGAGATGCACCCTCAAGTTGGAAAAAGGACAATACTATTCGGTTTTCTTAATGATGATGATGAATCAAGGGAAATAACTTTTATAGTTAAAAATTGGGTCCTTAAATCCAAATTTCATATCATTAAGTTCTACACTTTAGAAATAAAAATACAGCATTCGCCAGATGTGTGCCATCTGCCATCGCGATTCATAAATGGGGACAAAGGTCAAATGAAGTCACCAAGGTCACATGAGGTCACCAACATGTGGGACACTACCTAAGGACCATTGTATTCAAGTGTCAAGGAAATTGAGTGACATATGTGGATATAGCATGCAATTAAGTTTAGGGTTACCATTTCGAGCACTGGCTTAATATTTTGATACAGACACTATCAAAGCAATCCTTAAGTGCCCTCTAGCAGAAGGCACAAAAACAGAAGTATACACATTTGTATATTTTCGAACTAGTTATTGTCTTCAACATTCATTCAGGCAACACAAACAAACAAACAGCTTAAAATCACATATTCTATTAAATATGGGTCATAATTACCATAGCCTTATTTTCCTACCTACATTGAATCAGACAACCTCGGCACAAGACACAAATTCTATAGCTTCCTGCCTGTATCCTGAATTGCAGTGTGCCCATCAAAAAACCCACCTTTGATTGTAGTGTGAGTTAGAAAATTGATCTTTTAAAGGTACTTGTTCCGATTTATGTGTATTGTGTTCTCTACTTGATATGAGATTTTTTTTTTTTTTTTTTTTTTTCTTGCGTGTTAATGTATTCCAAGGGGGGTGAGTGTTTTGGGCCCTATAGACCTTTTGCTCGACTCCTCCATATCACTGTTTTGTTTTCATACTGTGTCGTAATTGGAAATAAAGTTTGATGAACATATTGATCTATCACCCAGCACTCTGTTATAGACTTACTTCGTAAGCCAAAAATCAGACTATAAATATGGGTCATAATTACCATAGCCTTATTTTCCTACCTACATTGAATCAGACAACCTCGGCACAAGACACAAATTCTATAGCTTCCTGCCTGTATCCTGAATTGCAGTGTGCCCATCAAAAAACCCACCTTTGATTGTAGTGTGAGTTAGAAAATTGATCTTTTAAAGGTACTTGTTCCGATTTATGTGTATTGTGTTCTCTACTTGATATGAGAGCCTGGCACTTGCACATACACCTCATCAAGTACCGTGGGAAACAAACTTGCGGTTTTGACGATAGACGCAATAATGCATGTTGCAAAGCCCTATTCAATACTGTGCTAATATTGATGGTTAACCACTAAAACGGCGGTTTTTTGTTTATATCTTGGGAATGAAAAGGATTTTCCAATTTCAGGACGACAATGAGAAAAATACGGCCTTTCATCTGATATCAAAATCGATACTACCTACGGGTAAATCAGGGGGGTCCCAAAGACGATCGGAACACGCACCTTTAAATTCACCTCATTCTCATTATTTGACACAACACCAATATGCACACCTTTTATGATGTTCATATGGCAAGCGGAAATAAGTCTGAAAGTGCCAGACAGGGCTGCACACTATGCACTTGGGAGTTCAATTTCCAGCAACTGAAAATTCTTCATAACCCAGCTCTTTAAATTTTCTATTTTTAGTTTAAAATTATGTTCTTCACATTTAAGTATTTTTAAATACATTGTACTTGTAAATTTGAAGAATTCACTTTTTTTTTTAACTTGTTAGTATAATTTACACCTTTCATAAGAAAAAATGACTGCAAGATTTCAGGGTTTGAAATAAATGAGACAAGCAGCTGTTTGGCTCTCATGTTGATCTGATGTAGCCCAGCTTTGATTTCACTGACCAGTATTTTGTGTTGCACAGTGACATTTCAGCACATCATATTTTATGTTTGAATTAACGACAGTCATCAAAAACACTCAAATCAAAGGTTAGATTTGTTTTAAATGGCAAGCAGTACAATGTAGAAACCAGTCCACAGGCACTGTGTGTGCTAATGTGTTAAAGCTATACAGGAAGTTCATAGAGTGCACAGGTAACCAGACACAGTCATACAGATTTCTTTCAAATTCAGCTAAAATAAACATGTAGATGCAAGTTAAAGGGGCCCTACCTGATTATAACATACTTTTTTTTATTTTCGCCATCAACATAGATTCCAAAATTTCATTTTGCCTTTGTAAGTACATGTACATAAAAAGAAAATGTAACAGTGTGCAAATGAAGCATGGTAGCTTATGAAATTAAGACCTTTAACATTTGTGTCACATTTTTGGTTCCATAACCATAACACTGTTCTTGTTTCTAGCCTGGGAGGAACTGTGGGAAGGGGTAAAGGGATCTAGATGCTAAAGAAGATTGAACATCTTGGGTGGGATTCAAACCAGGAATGGTAAGCCACGAGGGTGTCGCTGGCCAAGCCAGCGATTTCGTTCCATATGTGTTCCTACGATGACATCATCTTTTTGGACTTAGTGCATTTTCTAGCCTATCTCAGTGAGTTTTAGTGAGTCTTTGCCATGTTAGGGTTAATAAATTGATCAAAATTTATTTAAAATGACAATTTATTATTGCATTATTTTAAAGGTGCAACAAGAGATTTCACATATCGGGTGTCCCTAAAAAATTAAAAACCCTGATTTTTGCACCGATAAAGCTTTCCATAAAAAATATCCCAATCTGTAAGGGTTACGCTGAGAATAATTTCTTTTGAACAAAAACTGAACTTTCTAATTTTGTAATTTTCGTATTGGAATAAATATGAATTTCAGCCTATGTTGCATAATGCAAATCAAAATCAGCTTTTGTTTTCACTTTTAAGACATTTCTGAGGCCAAATACAAGGTAAGAAATCTATTAAATGTCTACTCTATATGAAATCACTTAATATGATGGATGCTTTGAATCTCTCATTACACCTTTAAAGAGTTAAACTGGGGTAAATCGTCAGGTAAATATACAGGTCACTCCTAGGATACAGAAGATAGCTCCAAATACATTCAATATGGAGGACTAGTAAAGCCAAAAATAAATAATTTGATAGTAAATGCTAAGATTACATTGCATGCATATATTGGGACCCATCATATGACAGCCTTCAAAATTCCCTTGCACCGGCAATCGTTAAATAACCAGGTTCCTATTATCAGTTAGTGGCGCAACGAGTAATGAACGCAATATTTACACTGTATGGCGGGGTCCTCCAGGACAGCAGAGCCATGATTTTCATAGTGGAATTAAAATTAATTAAGCGCAAGCATACAACTGGGGTAGTCGAATAACGGCAGCCTGCGAGGGCACTCAAATATTCATGTCAAATTGGGGGCAAATGTCCGTATAGCGAAATGGTATTCTTCATGTTAAATAATTTTTTTATAATTCTTGTAATCACTGTAATCGTCATTTGTCTTTTTTACCACCCACCCTTCCTCCTTGGTAATTTTCTTAGAGATCATTTCATTTTGGTGAGGTATATTTTTATTTGTAAATATAAATATTGCTCCTGAGATGTTATGCGGAGGAGTGCTATTAACCGCTACTCACCACCAATCATTGTACAGACTTTTTCATCGCAGATTTTTATTTTCGTTTGGGTACACGCCATCCTACTATGTCCGCACCCTGTCAGTTTGTATAATTCTGCTGTAGGGTCCATACGATCGTAGGGGTAAGGAGAGGTAGGGGTGGGAGGTAAGAAGAATATTACTCAGGGCGACGCGATCTCGTGTGGCCGTTAGTTTCCGTTATTAAGGGTACACCGCGTGTGTGTATACGTATGTAATTAGCCCCTGCCACGAGTAAATGAAGTAGCCGATGTAAAACATAGGGACTTTGTGATGCTGTGATGTCTTGTGATTGGTTGATTGATTTGTTAGGACTATGTGTGTACAATGTACGTGATATGTTTCGCGGAAGGCGCTGAGAAAACAGGATTGATTTGGCGTATACAGGCCCGTATACATGAATGTCTGTTTTGCGGCAAGAATTATCGTTTGCATGATAGCAGTTAAATGCATATCGGCTTATGTATGACATCATGTATACATTAAAATTACCTTGGTGAAATTATCGCATTATGACCCTTGCCATTGTGCAAAGAAAATGTAATGTAATAGATGTCCTATATGATTAATTTTGTTTGTCACAACGATATGGGAGAAAAATTGAAGGGTTTTGTCCCCGGCAGTTTATTTTATATACATAGTGGCTGAAACACCAAATGTGGTGTCATTTCGCGGAGGGCCTAATTGATGTGGCCCGTGATTCTCGTATTTTTGTTTTCTTGCACGATGAACTGCGTGTGTTATATGTAGATAAAGTTATATTTATTTCTTTTGAGATCTCCAAATCCTTGCGATGTAACTAGTAGAAGTAGAAGTGATCTGGGAAGTGATTGAAATGACTATTGAGTAAAATTGGGGGAAAAGAGGATTTCTTTAGTAATGGATTTGGCGTGCAATTTCTGCAAAGAAATGATAATTATATCGACATGAGAAGTAAAAGGAGTTTTTTAACACTTATGTTATATTCAGTTCATGTTATTTATACTAGATTCAACCCATCGTGTCACCGGAATGAAAGTTTAAGACTGTTACGTCAATTAGTTGGAAAAGGCATGTGGCCCAATTTACCTGTTTCAGGAATGAACTAAAATAATCTAGCCTTTCAATTTTACATGGAGAGTGCAAAGCCTTTTGTGTTCCTATCCAAAACACAGGCGCTCCAAAGTCAGCGTATACCAATTGAAGCAACTGTGCAAATAGTGAAGCTTGAATCAGATTGTTTTGAACATAAATGCAGCTATAAATGCATTGACGTAGCTGTCTTAAATGATTTCATTAACCACAAAATTAATTTTTATTTGCTATCGGACCAATGTTTCAAGAAAATAGCGTGGAATGGAATGTTAATTTCCATCCATGCACATCCCCTCATTCAACCTTCGAAAAAGTACCAGAGGTGACACAATGGTTGTTACTATAGGCCCTGTTTCAAAAAGGATAACAAGTAATACATTTAGTACTATTAGCTATTATATATTCATATTGCTGTCATGTTACAAGCTAATTTCATGTAATCGAATAAAACACTGTTAGCCATTATATTGGCAATTGCCTTATGTAACTTACAAGAGGTATACAATTAATTATGGTTGACAATAACTGCATTCAATGAAGTATCAAGCACACCATCTAAGACAAATATTGAAAAATTTCAATAAATGTAAGAAACTAAAAACCAGAGCATCAATGCTGCAGAGTGGGGTCCTATTATAGCTTATTTTAAAGCTAATTTATTTAAAATAGCTTCCCTCCCCGCTCATGCTGATGCCACCCGACCCCCCCCTCCCCAATGAATGGCACAACAAGGTGACTGGAGGTCACCAAGGCACATGAAGCCCCAAAGATCACCTCACCCCGTGCCCTCCCAAATGCAACTACCCTTCCCCCTCCGATGCAAACCCACCCTGACTCTCACCGAAGCACCAACCCCTTACCGACGCACTCCACCACGCCCAACCACCCAAGCTTCCCCCCAAAAACCACCACTCTGTTCCCTCCTAAACCACTCCACCCTCACTTCCCCATCCACCGGGGGGGGGGGGGGGGCCCCCCTTTTTCCCCCCCTCCCAAAACCCACCCTTCCCCAACACCTCACATTCCTCCTCCCAACAACCCCAGCTTCCCCATTACATGGGGTCACTGAGGTTCATGGGATCACTGAGGTTCATGGGGGCACTGAGGTCAAGGCGGGTCCCGAGGTCACATGGGAGTCACCAAGGTCACATGGGGTCACCAAGGTCACATGGGGTCACAAGGTCAATGGGGTCACCAAGGTAATGGGTCACCAAGGTCACTGGGGTCACCAAGGTACATGGGGTCACCAAGGTCAGATGGGTCACCAAGTCACATGGGGTCACCAAGGTCACATGGCATCACCAGGTCAATTGGG